>OMNV01016981.1:9080-52925 GCA_900303265.1 Brotula barbata
ATAGTTTACAAAGGGCCGCATCCAGGTTCTCAAAGACTGGAGCACACACAAAAAAACTCTTCTTGGGAGAAGTTTTACGTGCGTGTCATCAGTTACTCAGAGAAAACTTCCCAAAGCCGTGACTGCATCCTTCCAACTACATGACATGGAGCGTGAGAATGCTTTCTGAGACACAAAATGCATATTTAATGTTCAAATTTTGATCTTCAAGGTGATCAAATTGAATCTGGTAATCACCAGGAAAAGCTTGACTCGCGATTCTGGAGTTTCTCTGCAATGTTTCCAAACATAATGAGATCAAATTCATCAGACATTGACATTCATTCCATTACAAATTACTCATTCATTGAAGCTTTATGTTGCACAGCTATAAATATCTTATTAGAGTTATGCCTGCCTGTATATGCTTCATATTTTCCTTCATTCTTCAGTTTTCTTTTATGATTAGCTCCATTACTTAGTATTGCTAAGTATTGTTCAAAGTATTTATGTAGAACTGGACATGTATAACTTCTTTTTTAACTTGTGTTTCGTTCTTATAATTCTATCCTTTTGTACACCTGAATGAGCATTTACTCCTTAGTAAAGTGGAACAAATTCTTTCTTGCAGCTTTAACTGTTAAACAATGTAAGTCATTCAGATAAATGTCAAACATGTAAAATGAATTCATTTTGCAGGGAAACAGACACAGATGGAAGCTGTAACACAGAGTCAAACCAAAACACATTTCAATTCACCAGCATGTCCTTACCCAAAACTTCCTGTCTGACTTCACATGAGCAGTATCGAAACCCAAACCACCTACTGTGTCCGCCAGACCAGACCGGATCATTTTCTGAGGTTGTTCGGCCTCAGTTAACCACAAAGGCACGTGGTTGGACAAAACGTCTCCAACGACAGAACACTTGTTTAGTGTCCACAACAGCCAAATAAACAACGTGGTACAGAGAAATAAACCACTGTCTGTCCTGCTAGTTTGGTTAAAAAGACAAAAGGGCTACAGTGCTGGCATGTGGTTGTTGTGTCCCATTCATGAGACCAAACATGAAATGTCTGCTTTGGTTTTTCTTTTTTAATGGTGTTTGAAGGCTGGAAATGCCCTACCTGTTGAAACATTTGTGCACATGAGCAGAGAGTACTGTTTGTCCTTATTCTCTAGTAAGGGATGAAAAGCGAGAGAAAAATATGCCTTTGTGGTATGAATTGTAAGAATTAAAAACAGCATTTAGTATGACGTGCCTTACAGGAAAAAATGGTCGCATTTACACTCACACACACGCCATTGAAAGCACACGTGTACTAGCACATGCACACACTACTAAAAAACCTTGTATCATTGTGAATGCATGATCGTAGTGGTGTGTGTGAGAGGTAATTTTGTCATGGAAGAGGCAGGGCCACAACCAGAAACATGAGCAAATTTTCAGTAGTTTTACATCAGTCTGAACTAATATTGTAAATTCAAAATAAAGATTTGTTTACACGTAAAAAAACCCAACATAAAACAGGGATTTTCTCTTGAACATAAAGATTTCAACATCGCTGTAACTGCGAGTCCTTCAATTGTTTAACACACCTGTTATTTCATAATCTCATAACCCAGGAAAATATTTATATAATCAACTACTTTACTTCATCACTGTCAATGATCAGCTACTGCACAAAAACAAAGAAAAACAATGTGATGTTCATGCATACACACGTGCCAGTCATTCAGCTCTCACATGCGCCACTATGATCGCAAATACACATACAGTATGTCTAACCTCACACACGCACTTGTATGTTCGCTCATTCATGCAGGTATTACCTCTCACATACGATACTGTTATCGCACGTTTCAGTGTGTACACATGCTTTGTGTGTACTTTTCACAAGAATGTGTGTGTGTTCATTGTCACTAGTTTGTAGGCGAGACATTTCTCATCTAATTAAGGACGGAATCCACATTGCTGCTGCACACAATATGTCCATTTATTGGTTTGCAGCTAACTGCGATTCAGCTGCAAACCAATAAATAAGAACGCTGTAATCAAGCTGTAATCCGTATGTTTTATCACCGCAAGGAGATGATGTGAATGAAAAATATGATATCTGTTAATAGAACAAACTTAGTAAATGTTTTTTTCCTGAGCAAGGGAGTGTGTGTGTGTGTGTTTGTATGTACTACCTTGATTTTGTTTCTCCTCTAATCTTCATGCAACCTAAAATTCTGTTAGTGTTTCCTGATTCCCCTTTCTCCTCTCCTGATATCTTACAGTGCGAAAAAAAGGATAGACAGCTCTTCCAAAGAAATGTAATAAAAGAAGACAAATGTTATGTAAGGGAGAGTAGTAAGCTGAAAACCACTGCTAATCAAAAGGAACATAAAAGCTTGTTTCACATTTTCCAAAAAAACACCTTGATGACCGCCGAGGATAATTTTCTGTGGACTGATGAGTTCAGAGTAGAGCCTTTTGGAATACATGGGTCCAGGTACATGTGATTTTAAGGATAAAACAACATTCCGCATCATACCGACACGCTTTGCTGCTTCAGTGTCTGGGCCACATGCCATAATTGACGGGACTCTGAATTCTGCTCTCTATCAGAAAATCCTAAAGGACAATGTCCAGTCATCAGTCTATGAACTGAAGCTCAAGGACAATTGGGTTATGCAGCAAGACAGCAATCTGAAGCACAAGAGCAAGTCCACCTTTGAATGGCCGAATTAAAACAATTCTGTAAAGAAAGAGCCCAAATTCTGTCACACCAATTCCAAAGTCTTATATAGTTTCAGTTGTTGCTGCTAAAGGTGGCACAACCAGTTATTAAGTTTGTGCTGATTTCCGTTTTTTTCATTTTCATCTGTATGTCTGTAAAACAGACATACACTCATGCCATCAATGCTGTCAACCTGAGTTTACTGTTATGAGATTAAGATAAAAGCAAGGTGTGGTGTGTGTGTGTGTGTGTTTGTGTGTGTGTGTGAATGTGAGTGAGTGAGTATTCCAGTCAAAACTTCCTTTATCAGTTTTATTCAAGTAAGTGTAAAACGGATGTGAACTCATCACATACAAACATGCATGCAAACAGACGCTTAGATTTCCTTCGGTTTCAACATGACTATTGGGAAAGAGAGGAAAGAGTGGGATGGTGAGAAAGACAGACATCTGCCAGACAGATTTCTGTTGTTTCTTTCATCCTTTCACTCATCCTTGTTTCTGTTCATCTGAAGAACATCACTAGTTGGTTCATGGAAATGTCAGAGAGAGGCGGACGAGAGAAAGACAGAGGGATGAGAAATGCAGAGGTACAAGAGAGATGACATAATGATAGAAGTATTATCACTACTGGTTATTTGTATGGTTTTCACATATATATTTTTTCCAAAGCTTGATTAATATATTCTTCAATTGACTCTAAGTTGTTATGATGCCATTTATTAAACAACCAAAGACAGAGAAAGAGAAGTGGAGAGAGACAGATCAACATCATTGCTGCATACCATCACCTCTGGTGCACACCAGCTTGTTCATTATAACTTAGAGGTTAATTGTGGCCGCATCCATGATTGTAGCCTTAACATGCAGTAGTTCTGCATAGATTTAATGGGAGTGTGCTTAGGTTGTCTGGCTCTATGTCAGACTCATGACCTGTCCAGGGTGTACCCAGCCTTTCGCTCAGTGACAGCTCAGATAAGCATCTGCCTACTGCGACCCTGACATAGATAAGATAAGCAGTATAGATAATGAATGGATGGATGGAGACATTCACCTATTCGCCAATATGATTGTAGAGGCCAAGCCAACGCTTTAAGCCCCTGAAGTGCTGCACCGAAGTCATATAATTGACGCGCTGATTGTTACCTGGTTTGATGAATTAAAGTCCGAGTCCCACTTGCCGTTTGAACACTTCGTCCATTTATTTTATTTTCAAACTCGTCAGTGTCCATCAAACTCCATCATGTTTCCCAAAACTCAAACATCCACGCCCGTAACTAGCACCTAGCTGCTTCAGCGGTCAAAAAACTGTTTTTTCTTCCGGCTGGAACACCTGCCAACAAAGAAGGGTTCCTACCATATATAGTCTCGACACCAATCACCCAATGAGACCCGACACTCAACACAACACACACAAAAATAAATCAATTCACCTTCTGCTCCTACAATGATACAGGCCTCACAGCAAGAAGGTCGTGGGTTTGAGTCTCTGGACTGTGTGTGAAGGTGTGGAGCTTGCATGTTCTTTCCGTGTCTGTGAGGGTTTCCTCTGGGTGTTCCGGTTTCCCCCACCCACAAAAACATGTGCGTTAGGCTAATCACTCCTGCCTTTGCCCTTGACCAAGACAGTAGGCGGAAGATCTGGAGTTGGTCCCTTGGTGATCTGTGTCTGTGTGTGTTTGCATGTGCATGTGAATGCTGCCCGCTGCTCCTCATAGATAGGATGGGTTAAATGCGGAGCAATAATTCCCCTACATGGATCAATAAAGTACTGTTCTTCCCTCTCTTTCTTTCTTCTCAACTGATGATGTCTTACCAGCTATGGTGGCTTTTTAGATTGTTTATTTGATGCAAATGTATTACGAATATGCACAACTCACCAGTCAAACTAGTGGACTGTACATCCAACCTGAATGTAACTGGGGAAGTCTGAACTGTCCTTTTATTCAAACTTATACAGACTTAGATACAAACTATACAAACCTGGCCCAATTTTATTTTGAGAAGATTGAAGTATAGATTTAAATTAAACCTTTTGTAAAGCATTAGAAAACATGAATAAACATTAGTAAACTGGATCTACCTCTAGTCCATACTTTGAAATGCCAACATGTTTTTTTTAATAATCATAGATCATAGATTTTTTTTTAATACTAACAACATCTTTGTTATGAAGGGCTGAGAAAAGGGCCCAAAGCCTGGTTCGCTTGGCCCCAAGTCACTAAATTTGCCCCAGACTAGGGGTCAAATAAAATGCTCATATTGTTTGTATTTTAGATGTTTTGTGTTAGAGGGAGAATTTCTAAAATGAATGGCAGTCTGTATTGGTTATGATGTTCACTTAACATCTGGATGGGTCTCCTAGTGGCTCAGCTGGTTAAGGAGCCTACTGTGTATTCATCAGGTTCTGGGTATGAATCACATTTCCTGTGCCTCTTAGCTCTCTGTTATAAGTAGAATCTCCCCAAATTGAATGAGTATTGCTGCTGAATGATTTCCAACATACAAAGAACAGATAAGTGTACCGTACCAAAGAAGTGTCTGCCTGGAGTTTGTGGTCTGCCTGCGGTTTGTTTCTGCTCAGGTCTTGTTTACTTATGCACATATTGCGAAAAATACCAAAACTCATGCATACTGATGAATCCGATCCAGCTGTATCTGCACCCTCTTCCACCTTCAAAATAAAAGCATTCTGACACTTGGAGATGGTGATGACAACATAATACAATTTAAGGTTAGTAATTATTTTAATGTGTTCAGAGAATCGGAGAGAACTGAGCCGCAAGGTTTACACTTTTTAAAAGTCAAGTTAGGATACCCGAACCATTCATTCTTTGTCTTTCTTTACACGTATTAACTGATCATTTCAATCTGTATAACTATGTCCTTGTCAACAGCTATTGTCCAGTATAATTAGATTTTGAACTGTAATAACCTCGTCTTAATAAACTGCCCGATGCTCCACGGCACCTCTTTGCTCCAATCAGTGAGACCCACGCTGAGATCCAGTCAGGGCTTGTCACAACACATGAGTAATGACCACACAAAAACACACTCTCAGATACGCACAGCATGAATCCACAAATGATGTTTAAATGTGAATGAGCATATGTATAGGCTCGCCAACAGACACACACATACAGAGCTTTATTCTGGTGGTTAAATTTGTACTCTTGGCCTATAGCAAATTGGCCGAACAATAGACAGAATTCCATCTCTGTTGTCTTGTTACATTGATGTTTTACTGGTTTACTGTTAGGAGTTGAGATCACACACACACTTTGATGTTTTGCTGCTCAAAGCTAGGGCGCTTGAGAAATATTTTACAGCAGATAAACACGTATTTCATCGACAAAGAAAGATTTGTTGTATGTTGTGTGTTACCACTGTCTCTATACTTATGTTGTGGTAGTATTGTGGCTGCACTTTATGCTAATTAGGTTTTCATGATTTGTCTCACACAAGCAGTCATTTAAATATAGGCGTGTCATTCTTTTTTTTTTTTGTCATTCATCTCTTTGCATCTTTGTGTCAATTATTTCTAACATAAAGAGGAAGGACTAAAAACAGATAGATTTCTACTGGAGTTATCTGGTTACAGTGTATACCCTTCACAGGGTTTCTGGGTTAAGTTTTTTAGAGTGTGTACCCCCAAGGCAAACACCGTGGCTTGATACAGAGAAAAAAATCTTAGTTTCAATATGGCAAGCGACAACAACAACACCAGACAATCACCTTGTTCCTTTCTCCATGGACGATAATAATTCTCAGAATTAAAGTATTTGCAAAATAAATGAGGTGTAAGTGTAACAGCACACCAGCAACATAATGTCAAAGGTGGGATCCACCTTGCTTTGTAAGAAATCAGGTTACTGACCAAGCATCATGTGTATGTCGACGGGTACTCACCATATCTTGGTTTTATGCCAAGATTATGTGTAAACATCTTAATACATTGTGTGCATTTATGTAGTCAGTCCCAGAATTGTAGTGATTTTATTGTGACGACAAGTCAATACTGACCCCCGTGTGTCCATGACAGCTGCATTCACAAACATGTAATCTACATCATATTCATTTCTTTATGTCAATGTGGGTCAAACTGGATTTGGGAATATCCAACTCATGGCCCCTTTTTTAGGTTGCTCTTTTTAATTTTGACCTCTACACAGCACTTATACTTGCCACATAACAGTGAAAAATCCCAGCCTTGAACACATTCTTTATGACACTGCCTTTCCAATCATTGCACATAGTCATTTTGGTGGGAAAGAGGTGGAGCAAGAAAGGGGTGAGCAAGGAAAGATGGGGAAAGAGAGTTGTTTGAGAGGGAAAAAGGCCAGTTATTGAACTTGAACTCCAAGGTCACCAAGGAAGAGTTCACAACCTCTACGAAAGGTCAACATCTTGCTGTTTACTCTACCTGGTAGACAAACTAGCACACACTTGTGTACTCACAACATGCAGGCCAGAGAGCATAGGCCAAAGTTCATGGGTTAACTAAGGGAACTAACCGCGACTCGAGTGAGACAGAGAAAGAGCCTTCGAACCTGCATATGGTCTCCAGATGGGTTTGTGAGTCATCCCTAGGTTAGACGCACATGCGTGCGCACACACACGTACACACACACACAGAGGAGCAGTTTACGCTTCCTCCTGCTGAGCCTAGATCATTCCCAGGTTGTTTGATCCAGGGGTAAATCTGACACCTGACTCTCCCTCTCATTCACCTACATAAACACACACAGACGCACACACGCACACAAAACACTCTCCTCACAAACAAACAAAACTATATTGTGAACACATTTTTTAGTACCTCTATTGAAACCTCATTCACTCTCACATTAATTCTGTATGAGAAATCGATATTGAGGGTTGTCAAAATGAAGACATTGTGAAACCAAATGCAAAGCTGATTAATGGACAGGAAAGATTAAATTGACATACATTGGCGGGATAGCGATGGAAATTTATGGGACTGATATTAAAAAGACATACCCTTCTTCACCAGAGTTGTTCCAGCCTTGGTACCACACAACTGCTTTGTCAACTCTTCAGCTGATCACAGTAGAGAAATTTGTATTATTTTTTCACAATGTAAACATAAGAATTTCACTCTTACTTGTCATTGTAGAATGTTCATAATTTTTGTGATAAAGGATATATTTATATTGCCACAGCACCATGACTTAGGTTGGCCACCTGAAATCGATAGTTCTACTTTGGTTTATATGTAGTATTTCATTGTCACATCAGATTAATTTCGATTACATCGCTGTGCATGCACTACACAAATCCAGGACACCCTTACAACGAGAGTAATGACCCAAATAGCTGGCACACATGGAGACTTATGGTTGCAAGCAAAAAGTCTCTTATTGTTATAGATTATACACGTTTATGACTTTGTAGGGACAGGCAGAGTACTGGTGTGTTTCTTTCCAAGAAGAGTTTTGCACGGTGGTTTCCATGTCAGGGTTCAGGGTCCAAAACAGGTTTTGACAGATGAGACAGGGAAACTCTGATAACTGAACTTGGCAGGTAAAGAGAGCTTCATGGGCAGAGACAGGTAGCAGGAAGCAGATGATCCAAACAGAGAAGCAAGAATTTGTTTAATAATATCTACGCCAGAGCTTGTTGTTAGAGCAAGTCTGCACGATAACACCACCGTGGCTAAACTGACAAACTGGCGAAGAGTGGAGGACTGAACCAGGCTTTTATGCTGCAGTGTTTGTAGGTGGCTTGATGAGAGGATGAGTAGCAGGTGTGCACGTAGAGAGGCAGCCAGAGATCCAGAAACCACACCCAGACACACACACACAGACACACACACACACACACACAGACGAAGGTCTCTTTCACATAGGACGCGGTGTGCGCTGCGCTTTTCTCTGAAACACATTCATGGCTTACTGCGCAATGGCAAATTTTCACTTCGCAGACAAAGCGGCATGTACTTCTGAGACCTGCGCCCAAAGTTCAATCTGGACAGGACAGAAGTGGATTTTTCAACCGCTGGAAGTAAGATAGTGTGTTTTGGAGATAAATAAACTCCAACATACAGTTTCTTTCGGAGATTGCTGAATGATACAACACAAGTCGTATGGAGAACTTGGGAAGAAAGCTCTCTTGTGAAAAGGTTGACAATATGTTGTGCCCCCCTGAACATCGTGACAGATACATCTTCCTTGCCAGCCAAAACTTGTGGCGTGAGCCAACAGCTGCGCTGCACCTTGCAGCAAACGCATGGCAACACCGCGTCCGATGTGAAAGGGGCCCTACAAGTAAGCATAGATCCAGAGGGGACAGGGTGCATAGATACAGGGGTTCGTGTATCAATTTTAAGACAGTATACTTTTTCTAACTTGGAACTCGGCCTAAACGACTTGCTAGGTGGCCTACACCGATTGGTTGCTGACAAGGGCCTTAATGTCTTTGGGGTTGTTTTGGTTGGTTGCGTTTCGCCTGAAGAAAAGTCATAAAAGGTTGCTGTGCTAATGCAATGGCTTCGGTGAAGGAACTTTGCAATCCAACCTGGCAGTATTATGAAAGCTTCAGCGCCAATACAGTGAAATGTGTTTTCTGTCATGCAACATTAATATGTGAGAAAAGCATAGAGACATCCAAGTAAATTAATGGAGGCAATGGAGGGTGCAAACCAACAGACAGATGTTTAGCGGAGAGAAGAAGAGCGTCGGGAGGGAAGTTATATTGTTTTATTACAAATTAATTGTTATGCTGTTATTATTGCTGTTATTTATTGCTGTCAAAACCAACATCCTCTCAAAGCCTTACTGTAATCAG
Source organism: Brotula barbata (assembly GCA_900303265.1). NCBI lineage: Eukaryota > Metazoa > Chordata > Actinopteri > Ophidiiformes > Ophidiidae > Brotula > Brotula barbata. The sequence continues at coordinate 18,591 of OMNV01016981.1, forward strand.
TCCAGAAATGCCAGGTCTAGTGATGGCCACATGATGAGGGTGCTCAGCTTGGGACAGGCCATTGATTATAATTTATATTTTCTTTTAATAGTTTTAATCCCGTAGGCATGTGTCGATAGGTTGAATGTTTTGCCAGGGTGCAGGCTAGGTGCTATTTTCTTCAGCCTAATTTACAATTGAAAAAAAAAACATGGATGCAATCAAACAGCTGAATGATTTAACAATAAACAGACTGAAAATATGTATCACATTGAAATTATTCAGTTAAATATGAAATTATGAAGTTTGACTTTTCCTAATGCGTGGTGTTGGTTGCTGTCTGATTAGTGTGATTTTGTAAGTTGAAAAGATGTTTTGGGTTGTGTCTACCTTGATAGACTTGGCTAGTTGTTGCGTTTCCGTTTTCTTAGTCACTGAAGATTTATCGATGTTCTGCTACAATGTGGGTGCACATATTTGTATTGTGTTTCCAAAAGCTAACTGTCTGCCATGTGAACAGAAGCAATAGGGAGGTACAACTTTGGCAAACGTGGTTGACCTGGCTCACCCGTAACAAGATAAAGTGAAAATGTGTATTTTTATAAAGTGGCAAAGAATTGATAATTACTGTGATTTCTGTGTTTGGTTCATAATGACAATAATTAATAAGAATAGTCAAATAAATACAAGTAAATCATTAATTTACATTTATTTTGATTCTTTGTCATTGTCAGTGTTGCTGAAGCTGAAAATGGAACAGGTTTAGTTTTCTTTCCATAGTCTATAAAATTGTCTACTATGGAGTTGAATCAGGCCTGAAGTTTCCAACCTCAGTGGAACCTCTACCCTATTTTAAGAGTGCTGTCTGAGTCACAACTCAGCCCAATAGATAAGAGATTTTTATATCTGGCCCGGACTGTAATCTGAGCAGCAATGAATTGCCTGGTTGTTTAGCCTCATATTTCAATATCGGCAGTATAGCCATAATGTGAGTGTTATGTAAAATATTGTTGGCCATATTGTCCCATAACATTTCTCTGTAGTGCCACTATTGGTCAAAGACACTATACCTGCTGTTTTATATAATGGATGGGGTCACATTTGTCTGGATTGGAAAGGGATTTAATGCTTTGAAAATATGTTTTTCATTTCATGACTGTCTGTAAGTGATGTTTTCTGTCACAGTTGTCTGGCAGGAGAACGGGCAAAAATTTGGAGATACAGACTGAATGTTGTCTGGCAGGTGAATCTGCAGCCGTATGCAATGAAAACTAGAGGGGTAAAAACACAAGATATCATCTGATGACTACACACACAGGCCAGAGATGGGGAGAGGTGATGGAGGTCACAACCTTTGATGTTTTCCCAAAATGGTTATGAAAGCTGGATGTTTTGGTTACGGTTGTGGTGCCGATACTCTCAAAAACACACACTTGCACAAACAAAATGTGCATAAATACGTGCAGAGGCATGAAGATGAGTATAAAAAACACAGATATACTTCACAGTTTCGTCAGCTGAATTTTATGCACACGCAATGTTAGAGGTCACAAACACAGACAGTTCAACTGTTTTCGGTGACTTTGTTTTGACGTCCTTCAATATTTTGTCTGCCAGCTAATGTCTTCTTGGGTGTTTTCATAAGAGGGGGGAGGAGAAGGGGTGGAAGAGAGAGAGGGAGAGAGTGTGTCTTAAAGTTGTCCATAAAAAAACACAACCATTCAAATATACATCAAAGTATGACTGAACTTGGTGTGTGTGTGTGTGTGTGTGTGTGTGTGTGTCCGTCCCTTGGCCTCTGCAAGCCCTCAGTCTCCCACCTGATTTCATTTCCATATGCTTGTCTGACAGTGCTTTCGTATGTGTATGTGTGTCAGAAATAAAACACTCATTAGAAAACTATTCCACTCGAGCAGAGCAAAAGAAAATACACACACATGTAGTAGATTTATATAGACTACACACACACTGCAGCCAGCATAATGTGGAATATAAGATTTACCACCATCATGGGGAATCAAGAAGAAAATTTTTAGATTTGGAAAGAAAACGGCCTCTCTCTCCTTCTCTGACTTTTACCTCCATCACTAAATCTTTGTTGTTTTTTTTTGCTTTTTTTTCTGTATTTCCATCGTCTATTACTGTAAATCTCACTCTTTCTCTTCAACTTTTATTTTATTTTTTTACTATCTTACCATTTTTTGATGAAGTTCAATTGGTTGTATACAGTTTTATACGATTATGATTTAGTTCTAAGTATCTCTAATATACAAAGTTGTTATCCTTTAGTTTCCTTGCATTTCACTTGCTGTTTTACTTCACTTTAACTTGTATTAAAAACTTGATAGGTCCAACATTGCATAATATAATCGGCGAAAGAAAAGGGAGAGAAAAAGGGTGAGGCGAGAAAAGAAGGTGTTAAGGGTACAAGAGGGGCAATGAAAGACATTCATGACATTATGGTATTGTTCAGGTGGCGTACGTGACAGTGATATTCGCCTACATGCAGTGAGTTTCAAAACAAGATTAGATAAATTGACAAAGGGAGATCTATATTTCTGTAAAATTGTTGAGTGGTTTACTTGAGGTAGCTATTTTTCCTCTGATATCTGAGGATTAACTAGTAGATGAGATTTACTGTTTGGATTTTCAATTTTAGTAGCTTTGATTTCTTGGAGACGGCCACCAAACGTGTATCTGATCTCTCCGGTTATGAGTTCAGATTTAGATGTTTCTCAACGCAGGCAGATGGTGGGAGAATGGGGCATCCTGCAACATGAGAATAAGGATAAGTTTTGTGTTACCTTATCCCAAAAGTGCCGTACAGGTGGACAAAATCATAAAGATTGAAGAATGTGTGCACAGTGTTTAGAGTGCATTGTGAAGACATTTCTGATGTAGAGACAGATCTTCTGCCTATACAGACCTATATTGGGTAAATGGTAAATGGACTGCATTTATTTAGCGCTTTTCTAGTCTGGAGACCACTCAAATCGCTGTACATTGTTTTTCCTCGCATTCACCCATTCACACACCAACAGTCGAGGTAACCATGCAAGGCCCACTTGCTTGTTGGGAGCAATTTGGGGTCAGGGTCTTGCTCAGGGACCTTCGACATGGTGGAGCCAGGGATCAAACCGGCGACCCTTCGATCACTAGGTGATCACCTTACCACCTAAGCCACGTCGCACGTGGGTGTGTACGATGGAGTATTTTATATTGGATAAGTTAGATGTATGTGTTTTAAGTCAGTCTAGAAGTTATGGTCAGTAAGGGTGGGCGGATCGATCCCAAAGATATCTATACTGCAATACTACGTCTCATCTTTTGAAGATGGATTCTAACGTCAAAAGGATCGATACATGTTTGAATTTCTATTTTCTTGTACTCTCTGTGCAAACAAAGTTCCGTCATCAGGGACATACAGTATATTTATTATGTGCAATTGCTTCTCTGGTCCATACTTTTCTTAACGAATCACCGCTCCTCATGTGTAGACCCAACCAGTCAGAGGAAGAGTGGGCCGGGTCATCAGGGAACTGTAGTGGGGAACTTTTAGTGTAATGAAAGGGAAAAATGTAAACATATCGTTTTTGAACAAAAACATCTAAGTAAAGAAAAGTATAATGGAGGCTTTATAACTTTAATTTTATTTAGAAGATTTGTGTGCTCCGTGTTTAATCAAAAAAGCAATGTTTACACATTTTTAAATAATAAATTTAAAAAAATTAAAATTATTTAATTCTCATGTTAATGTTTTCAGATTTAGCCTATTGATGCATTCACATCATAAATCATCACAGACTACTCTCTCGTCTATGAGGGTCCATAAGGCGCTTCTTAATGAAAAAAAGTATTGGTATTGGAATTGATACCAATTTTGAAAACAAATTTTCTAGTAACGCACACCCCTAATGGTCAGGGGGGAGAGAGCAGTCTTTTCTCATTTAGAGACAGGTAAATATTTACTCTCTAGCCAGTGCTCTTCTCATTACTTTGCCTTGCGTGTTAAGAGGCCCGTTTCCTGACGCCTCACTGTTTTGATGAACCTCATTAAAGCATTTGTGTACATTCTATCGCTTTATAGCATTGTTACACACACATATACATGCATTCCTGGCCATCTTTATAGCACAGTTCCTTTTTATTTACCTATTGATGATCATGGCCATGTGCTTGTAAACATTGTTGATAAAATTAATTTACACATTAAGGCATTACTCTTACACTCTCACACACACATACACAGCTGCCAGCTTGTATGAAGTGTATCTGTGATGGGCTTTTTCAAATTTCTCACAGAAAAACTGGTGGGAAAAATTTCTCAAGCGCTTTCAGTGAAAATGTGAGCTGTGAATTTTGTCAGTTGAAGAACCATAATAGTGGTTATTGGGAGGTACAAGAAGGGGCTGGATTATTGAATTTCTGTTAAATTCCATGGCTAGCAGGTAAACTGAGCAGAAAAGACTTGTTACAATGATGTGTTAAGAGTTTGATCAACATATCTTGAGGTATAAAGGAGCATATCATGTATGCCCTTACACATACTCGCCCACTACCTGCATAGGTTTACAAAGGAAGAGGGACTGTTCCTGTCACTGGATCAGCGTCTCCTGCTGGTCAGTCAGGGCCTGCACAGTTGATGGCAGTATCTGGGGAATAGCATGAGGCTCCTGTGTATTACTACTTCCCGGGGACGTGGGGAAGAGACAGGTGATTGCATCATGGGGGAAATAATAGACGATACAATTCAGAGATTTCACACCTGTGAGTATCTAATTGTTTACTTTTAACGCCTGAAATGGTTTCTTTAAGTATTCCTAATATTGTTCGACTGCAATACAAACATTTAATGTCCTGCCATTTGAACGTTTGACTCTAACTCGTGCATTATATATGTGTGTGTGTGCATATGCAAGGACTCTAATTCGCAATTACATTGTGTGTGCAAGTGGGGAGGATTAAAGTGCTCTGCATTCCAGAAATACAAATTGTGCCAAGATTACATTAGTTTTAGGTCTTAGACTTGCAAATAGTGTGCGAACGATTGTCTGTTTTTTACCACTGAGACAGAAAATGACACCACAAGCCAATCTGTGGAGCATCCGCTGTCTGATCATATTAGAGGCCTTACAGAGATTATACACACACATACACACACACGTGGGGCACGCAGTGCATGCACAAAAGGGCATGGATGCAGTGGAGGATGGGTTAGACCACATATGTTGTGAGTTTTTTAAAAGAAGCAGGAAAACTGACATGCATGCACCAATATACTGAGGAGACTTATAGACAGAAAAGCCCATTGAAATACAGTGCAACCTTTCTCAGAGAGACGTCAACACACTCACACACACGCACTTTTTTTCTCTGAAGGTAGCAGTTAACATTGTTAGGATATCTGTTATATCTCTGTGGTCAAATTGTCCACTCTAAGCCTTTATTACAGTACAGCTGAACCCAGTACAGGACCAGGGCGGAGACAGTAACGTTAACCACAGCACCATAAGGGCCCGACTCAAGGTTGAATGTGATATTTTACACTGTTAGAGAAGGTAAAGTTCCTTCCCTGAAAAAGTCAAAATTACCCATGATTCTCTCTTCACAGATGTTAGTATTTGGAAGTATTTAAAGCTTAACTATGAGTATTATCGTGTAATAGCTTTACTTCCATTGTAGCTAGACCTTTGTTATAGCCGCCACGATGTTACTTGTAAAAGTATCCCGCTTATATTAAGTCATCTGCACATAACCACAGATGACAACGTACCACATGCGGTTATTGAACTACTGCTTGAGCTTGTACAGAGCTGTAGGGTGGAGGCAGTGATGCTAAGCATGACAGGCATGGGTTCAATCCCTGGGTCACCGTCGCTTCTACAGTACAGAGAAAATAAACGGGCTCGCAAAATGCCACGTTACAAACGCTGTTACTCTTGGAGAAATGGCGGGTTACCTTGGTGTGGAACGTTGACTGGTTATTAACTAGATTTTTAACAGTTTTAACTTCAAGATCCTGAATCATTTATCCATGGTGTAATTTGTAAAACAACATTGTGATATTTCACGGGAGGTCTGGTGGCTCATACTAAGTGTGTATGAGCATACTAAGTGCATACTAAGTAACCCAGCGACGCAGATGCGATTGCGGCCTGTGCCCTTTGCTGCATGTCATCCCCTCTCTCTGCCTTGTCCTTCCTGTCTATCTCTCTGCTCTACCTATCATAATAAATCAGAGATGCCAAACAAAAAGTAATTTTAAAAAAATACATTGTGATATTTCATGTAGGGCTGCGATGACTCAAATATAAGCGACTACTAAATGTATTTAAAAAATTGCTAACAATGGATGGAAGTACCAAACTGAAAGGCAGCATCTCCCGTATTGTGAACCGTTATATTGCACCTTTAAATCAACATATCTCATATTCTGTTTGACGTATTATTGAATGTGCAACTGACCTCATACCGGATTCATGCACTAAATCTCACCATCCAGCGTGTCCATTTTTTGTCTCTTTCACAGTCAGAAACTGACAATGAGGAATACATATTTAGACTATATACATCAACAAATATCAACAAGATGACTAATAATAGAAATAATCAAGGTAGATTAATCACTTTTTAAAAATAATCTATATTGACAGCTGTAATTTCATGCAAATAAATGGATGAAATCAATGACTCTTGCTGCCGTTTAACCCCACGTGGGAGTCACTCTAATGATTGGCTGATCGAACATAAAGGGAGGTTACTCTGCCAGTGTGAGCCCCAGAAAGATGTGGATTGACTTGTTTTGATCAGTAAACGCCCAGGGTCAAAACATTTGTTAAACCTTTGAAATCCAATAAAACTATGGTGTTTTGGATGACTTAAAATGGTTGCTGAACAGTAACATGGGAATTTCTATTTCATCTTACTTGATTTGATTATGGCTTGTGGGCTTGTTGTAATCAGTATAATGTGTTCCTCTAAATGAAATCCAGTTTGTTAACAAATGTATTATTTTGGACCCGTAAAGAATCCAAATGTTTAAGCTCTCTCATAATCTGTTTCACTTGTCAAACTCATTCCACCCCCAGCTTCAGATCCATAACTGGGTTTTGAAGTGACAAGACTAATGTATGTATATTTGTTTGATATGTTTTTAGTTAAAATAGTAAATATCTAAAAAAAAAGAGTCATCCATTTAGAGCTGCTTTCCTGAGTCTCAAAATAGGTTACGAAAACTTAAAATACACACTTTTGTACTCTTGGGACATGAGAATGTTCGGAAATGAGAATAGGGTCCTCAGCTCGAACTTTTGTTATCCCTGTTCTCATAACTTAACAAGTAAGAAGAAAACGTGCCAGTTTAGCCTGAATCTGATCCTCACAGTGTGAAAAACTGGGCTATTGGAATGTTTTATATTGTGAAAGAGAGTTTTTCTCAGGAGGTCAAGGTCAGGATTAGGTGACAGGTAAAACTAATCCTGCTCCGTGGTGCTTACACAAATATAGACACACGAACACCAATGCAACACTCAGACACAAACACACACTTAATGTGGGTTCAGGGACACAGTGAGGTAAAGTGGTGATAACGATTCCGATAGTATGTCCAAAACCTCAAAAAACACATTTGTGTGTAAGTATTCACACATAATAAACTATACAGCAAAATTATGTAAGCAAGTGACAGTAATCCTACACACACACTCTCATACAATTCATGTGTAACGACAGGATCAGAATTTGGGGGAACCATTACATCTAGTGCAATGATTAATCTGTGAGATGGAAATGGAGCGTTTAGAATCATTCATTCGTGCCCAACAACTTAACTGTGAATCACAAATTCAAGTCATTCAAGTTGTAAAACCACATCAAAACAGTGAAAAGTAGCTGAACATATGCAAGATCCTGGAAAAATTCAACTCAGCATTAAATTATGAGAACACTCTGTCATGTGGAGACAGTAGGAGTGGGTTTAAGGCCAGATTTGAGTCCCACCAAGACTTTAAGAAAATGTTTATAATGACTTCTCAACTTAGCTTGGACAGTAATTATTATGTGAAAAAAATCCACTTGAGTCAACGTGGAAGGAAAATTGTTATGCACAATAGCTAGAGTGAAGGATTTAAAACAAAGAGCTTATGCTACAATATGATATAAAATAATTCTAAATAAACTTTTAATTGTCACAATTATTGTTTAATTTAACATATTAACAAGCCAGCTGATGTTTTAGCCAATCATTGCACCAGAGCCACTATTATAATGCCCGATTATGAGCTTAAAGTTTCTGTTGCGACCTTCATTGAAGGTTTTTACGTGTCAAGTAATTTTCTGCACCAATAATGAGAAGGCAAAAAAATACTTGCACGGCTGCAGGGGTATACAGTAAGTACCATAGCCATAGATGTCTTGTAACAGCTGTAGTAATACATCAACAGTAGTAAATGCATGTTGAAAAAGTACATATTTCACAATATTCCTAGTCTGTATTTATAGTGTGGGAGTAATTGTTTATTTAGGAGATAATTGCTGGGTACACAAAGGACTGGAGGACAGAAGGTGTATGTGTGTCTGTATGTGTGTGGCGGGGTGGATGAGAGGGCAGCGCTGGGGGGTGAGCAAGGCGGAGGGGTCTTGTAGGATCTAGAGAGTCGTAAATGTAAAATACCGTGCCGCGCTACAAGTGTGTGTGTGTATGTGCGCGTGCGTTGGTTCCGCACAGCGAGAGGTTATTCAAACAAACCACTAGAATGTCAAGTTACGTGCCGACGATTCCTCTGTGTTTTATTGGCTGACTTCACTGAGTTACTCCTAGGTCAGCACACACCAGGGCTGTGTGTGTGTGTGTGTGTGTGTGTGTGTGTGTGTGAGATGGAGACAGAGACAGAGAGAGACAGAGATTGAGAGACTGTTTTGGTTAGACAGATTGTATGGACGTCTACCCTTATGTGTACGTATGTGCCAAGAGACATTTTGTGTTTGTCTACCTGTGTGTATGTGTATGTCCTGTGTGTGACTTTGCGTGCAATGCAAAAATAAGAATTGAGTTACAGGGTGAAAGTAAGGAATAGAGGCAAGGGTCAACCAAAGAACAAGGGTTGGCCAGAGGCTGAGTGTGGGTGCGTGTGTGACCATCCATGTGTGTGTTACACTTTGGTATTCTCAGAATCCATAAGACCTTTTGCCCTCTTGACTAACATCTGACAATGTGATAACTGCTGGGAATGTGAGAATATATTGGAGAGCAGATGGTTGAGAATTGGGAGAAGCCAAATGGATGTTTCACGAGTATATCACCTTCCAGCGTTCAGTAGGAAAAAAGGCACAATGAAAATAAGCCTGTGTATGTTACATCTGCGGCAAAGTATGCTCTCTATTTTCAAGTAGTACTTGTTTTCAAAAATGGCATGAAAGAAGATTGGAGAATGGAATGGCAAAGCAGGACAAGAAAAACATGAAGGTGATGTATGATGTTTAGCTTTGCACTTAGTTAGTTGTAAACAACTGAATCTGTAAGCATTCCTTTGATTTGATTAATTATTTCAGACATAAATCTGCTGATCTCTGAATCAGTCCAAACATTTCTTCAAATAACATTCCGTTTCTTCTAGGAATTGCCTTTGTCACCAACATTCTAAGGAAATTGTGAGAGTGTCGTAAGACAAATGTTGAATTGGTATGCTCACTTGCTTGTCCTGAAATGGCCTAGGCCCTCTTCTTGCAGCAGTCTGTCTGGGAATGTTATTGGGTCTGAGGAAGACAGTTCCTGCCACAACCTTTGCTGCATTCTGTTTGTTAAAGTGCATGCAATAAAGGGGTTAAAGGGGTGTTCCATCATCTGCCTGAACGAAAATAGAGCTTGAAATGATTGTTCAACGGACAGAACCCAATTGTTCACATAAGGTTCAGTGAGATCCTGACATCTGGAATTAAGTTCTCCCACAATGTAACTGAGTGCTTTGTGTGTGCAACACCAACTGCCGCATTGCTATGTATTTATGATGTGTAGAGTATAATTCCATATAAAGTAGATAACAAAATAGTCTCTAGGATTATAGGTGGAAATACTCACATCAGTCTTGCTTTGATAAAATGTTCTCTAACTGCCTCTTCACATATGTCAACATTTTTACAATTAACTATTATCTGACAGTTCAGGAGGTGATCGCAGGTTTGTGTGTTCGCGACTGTACGTAACTGCATGTGTGTGAGCACAGAGCTGTGTGAGAATCTATGGCAGAGACGAGGCAAGGTCAGGCCATGGGCTGGCTCAGGGTGAACTAAGGGTGAATTAAGGTGTGTCTGTGTGTGTGTGTGTGTGTGTGTGTGTGTGGGAGGAGGGAAGTGTGTGAATGTTTAAAGGTAAGTTTAGGGTTACAGCTGGCGGTAGGGGGGAGCAGTGTGAGAACTTTGGGGTTGATGAGAGGGAAAGCGGTAAGTTGGGGGTGAGGAGGAGGAGCAGGAGGAGGAGGTGAGGTGTAGTTTATGGGACAGAGGCAGCAGGACAGAGGTAAGTTTAGGGTTAGGGAGTGGGACAGGGGTCCAGAGTGAGAAGTTATGGGGTAACAAAGGTAAGGAGCCTATGGGTTAAAAGGTGTTGGTGGATGCCATGAGGAAAGGTTACCAGGTGTGAGATGGGGCGTGGTTGAGCATAGTCTGAGGGTGTGTGTAGTAGTGATTCTTGATGGGATTGGGACAGCTGCATGCAATTTGATAATCAAGATCTAACCTGTTCATCCTGTGTTGCAGTGAGATCAAAGCATCAGCATGGGGAGCACACAGACAGACACACACACTCACCAAGGAATTTTGCCAAGCACCATCCAGCTTGACTCACGGTAGACTATTCATGTTTAAAAGAAAGAAAATTACTTTTTGTCATCAGTCTTTGGGTCAACGTTTGTGTTTACCTGAGGTTACAGCCAACGATCCCAGGTTTTTGGTAACTGTTACATCCTCCTGTCTATCCTCCACCATTTGGCTTCATTGCAGCTTTCCCTTAATTGTGGCCACCTTGCAGTCATTCTTTTTTCTGTCTCCTTTTATCCATTTCTTCATTTTGTCTTTTGCTCTGCCGTTCCCCTTCACATCCGTTCCAAGGGTTAAGTAGACTGTTGACATTTTTGTGGCCATCGTCGTATTATGTTGGGACTATCAGATTTATACTGACATGGTTCACCAGTGTTACACTGACTACTCCTTTTTGCTGTGTGTTTCTGTGTGTGTTTTACGGGCTTGACCTTGCTAAGAGTGAATGATGTTTGGAAGCAAACCGAGGAATTCCGGCTTCTGAAATTTCCACAATTCCGACTTTTTGCGCTTTGACCTTGGAAACGTCAGATTTGTTCATTTTGGATCTCACTCGCCCTTTTCCCCCTCTAGTCTTTTTCCTATTGAACATATACACACTCACACCATCCAATACATACATAATTATGACATATACATTTACTATTAGACAGATAACAGAGTGGAATATACATGCACACGTGGAATCTCTCGCTCTTTCTCTCTCTTCTGATGGAATGATTATACACTCATACATGCATTTGCTCAATTTTTATGTACAACATACGTTATAACCAACAGTGGTTTAGGAAGTACCAAAAATATGAGAAAGGTCTCTGATTCTGTCTTTTCATTCTCCTTCTGTTCATTAATGTATGTCCACCTCCTGTTAAATTCCTTCAATCAACCCGTAGCATATTTTGTGAATATCAACATATGAATACTTTAGTCTTTTTATGAAATGGTCTTCTAATTGTGCCCCTTTGTGCAAATAGAAATAAGAAAATTTTGCTTTCACTGCTTTGAAATGTACTTACTATTCACATAGATTGAAGAATACAAATAAAACAAATCTGGAACATTAACAAAGACATTGTATTTGTCAAACTAATTATTTTAACTAGTACAAATAAAGGAATACTTTAACATACAGTATATTCATTAAAATGTTGTACCAAAGTGTTTCAGAATTTGCAGTCTTATTTTATTTGCATAATGGTTTATTTTGATTGAATGGCAAGGCAAGAAGAAGTAATTCCTTTTTTCTTGGGGTAAATCACCTCAAGTCTATTTTTCTCTTTTATTTTGTTTTCATCCATCCACACTTTGGCCTCTGGAACACCTCCACCCGTCTGGTCTGTCCCCCATCTTCACCCATCCATTTCTGTCTCCTTAACTATTCCAGTAATGTGGAAGTATTTATATGCTGTTCTTTGTGTGTGTGTGTGTGTGAGAGAGAGAGCGAGAGAAAGGGAAAGAGGCTGTGTGTGCATGCATGCACACGCGTGTCCTCCTGTCCTACAATATTATTATGTTTGGCCCTGTTACCTCTGAGCCTGGCATGGAAGAGGGAATTTGCACACCAATAGACAGAGGTGGAAAAAGGGAAGAGAGAGAATGAATGAGGCAGAAAGAGCCAGAAAGATGGGTAGAGAAAGAGAGAGAGAAGAAGAAAGAATGATGGAGGTACTTGGAAGTAACTTATTATGACTTATATCAACTTTATTTTGGAGTCGTTGTCTAGCTAATTTTTACCTTCTTCGTTTGCTCTCGTGTGATGGAGGGGATGCCATAACACCAAACTAATAAAAACTTTAGAGGGCGAATAGGGAATATGGTGATCTGCAAACTCGCGAGTAATGACGGGAATCAAATGTTATGTAATCAGCCGTGTTGGCAAAATGCTTCTGGATTCACTATCAAATAAATAACGGAACAAGAATGTCCATAAATGATATGTCTGTGTCCGAGCCATGGGTCTGCAGTCAGATTTCATTTTTTTATGCCAAAATCTTACAAAAAACATGTGTTTGGGCTTACCGTGTGACCACTGCACAAACAAAGAGGAGACGGTTGAGTGGTTTCAGAAATTGAGTAGAACATTATATAAGTGATAAGTATTGAGTCCTAAAGTACTTTACTTATTTTCTCTTCTATCTCTTTATTGCACTGTACTCTTTACTATCAATTAAACTATGCCTGCAGGGATGTGAGGCATGTTCGCTTACTTACAAATTTTACAGCTCGATTGTCTCAGTTTGGGTTATCTTAATTGGAGAAGGAAGGAGCCAGTTGGCTTGATCCCACCACATAGGAAAAGATGGATGTATGTGGTAACTTTTTCAAAACAAGACAAAAATATATGTTTAAGACAAATCAGCCATTCTTTTACCACTGTTAATCCAGGCCATGGTGGCAGAAGCAGCATGCTATGTAAAGTAGCCCAGATGTTTCTCTCCCTTTCAAAATTCTCCAGCTCCTACTGGGAAATCCCTAGACATTGCCACATTAGATGGATCTGTATCATCTCCTCTCAGTTGGACGTGCCTGGAAGGGACACTGGGGAGACATCCAGGAGGCATGCTGATTAGAATCATCATCATAATATAAGAATCGTGCCATATAAATTGTGGAGCGACTCCTTGCCTACACCGCAGGGAAAATGAAAAATTATACAAAAACAAAGTGATCACGTAACACTAACATGAAATGCCTTGTTCACAGTGTTTGTTAAGCGTAAATCCAAAATCTCTCCCGTCTTGTGATTGATACATTAAATTAAGTCTTGGAGTAGCTGCTTTCCTGAGTGATTCTGCACTCATTCGTCTTGTGTCTTAGGCACAGGAGTTCATTTCCATTCTTCACCATCGTGGATCTGTGTCAGACAGTTTTATTCAAATAAACTACAGCTACTGAATGTAAAAGAAAAGGTGTTTAAAAGCGCACACATTCATTACCATTAGATGTAATATTTTGACTTAATCATTAAACTGGTAGTATCTCCACATTTCTCTGTTGTCTTGCTAAAGTGCACTTCAGTAGGCCATAGGATTACCAGAATTAAAGTCATTTGATTGACCGGCCTATCTCCCTCTTTTGTCCTCTAGCTAACATCTCTAGGTGAAAATGTGGGAAGTATTGGCCCTAAGTCTTGATGTTTATCCATATGGAACCTACACGTTGAAAAGTTTAAATGCTCTTTAATAACTCGCACTTGGCAGTGAAAACACACCAAGCTCTCAACCCCCTTGAGAATGGAAGGCCGTTTCTACTTAACACGAGGAGGCTGTAAAGAGTGTGTCTTCACCCTACAGTATTTCTGTTTCTCTCTTTAGCCGAATCATTACCAAAGACAGGCCTTTATGAACTGTTTATGACTGAAATTCAAATGTTCTGTGTGTGTGTGTGTGTGTGTGTGTGTGTGTGTGTCTGTATGATTTAGCCAGAATGTGTGCACATTTTGGCATGTCAAAAACTGAAATACAGGCATGTTTGAGTATTTAGGGACAATGAACCTCTAGAAAACCATTTTGTGTGTCTGTGTGTGAGCCTTCCAGCTCGGCGAGGCACGTCTTTGCTGCAGACAGATGCTGAATCCATCGACAGACAATTAAAGCAATAACTGGCTATTTACAGAGTGAGAGAGGGAGGGAAATGTTGGCAACACCACACTAAATGGAGCTTTCTGCTAATTAATACACTGTAATAGAGAGATCCAAACTCATAGGTAGAGAGAGATAGAAGAAGAAAGAATGAATGAGAGAGGACAGAAAAGAGAAAAGCTGATGATTACAAATCAAACAAATTGAGAATGAAATAATAAAGTATTTTGCATTTGTAAGTACCGCACAAGCAGTTAGTCCCTTGGGAACTACTTAGGCACGTTTGACTTTTGGACTTTTGGTCTGCTTTTTATTTGTGTGTGTATATGGGTGTGTGTGCGTGCGTGCGTGTGTCTGGGTGTCTTTGTGTGTTGTGTTTGGTTTCATTTCCCATCATTCCCGCCCTTCTTGTGTCTCTTGAACCTCTGGCTCATAGTTGAACACCATGCCACAAAACATACACACGCAGCACAGAGAAACAACACACACATGCACACACATAAATCAACCCATGATTTGGGTCCATGTTTGTCAGGCTCCAGGATGTCTTCATCACCTCTAACTGGCAGTCTGCTGTATAGGAGTAGAAATCAAAATTGAATGAGAGTCTTAGAAAGAGAGAGACTTGGATTGAAGAGGAGAGGGGAGGAGAAAATTACAGAGAGACCGATGAGAGACATTTGGACACGAGACAGGTTGGAGAGGTTGACCGTTGTAGACAGAAGACAGAGATTTAGAGAGAGAGAGGGAGAAATACAAAGGAAGAGTTCAAAATGGCCGTTGGTTAAACTCTTCGGTAGACCAACATCTGTACACGAAAGAAGAACTCAAATCTCTAAGTAAAAACATAAATAATACTTTATGATTTCACCCTGGACACGCAAGAATCACATATATCCTTGTATATTCATCATGTGATTGTTATTCTGAGTGATGAACTTATCCTCCAGCTCACTCTGTCTTTCCCCTTGAGCTGAACTCCCATTGGCTGCTGTCAGGCTCGCTGACAGATTCCCACCATGGTGAGCCTTGGACCTTGTGTTCGACCGCGTGAGCCCAGCCAGACTGGGCCGACCAAATCAAACACCTTAGGAGAAATAAAGTCCTGTCGGGCTCCGTTGGGTCTGGAGCGGTCTGGAGGGTCGAAGCCTCTAGGCTGCCACCCGTTCAGACCACAGGAAGGTCTGAGGGACAGCTTTGCTAACTCCATGGTGGTCTAGTTGGATGTGGAGCAGGTATAAAAGTCATAAAGTGTGCCTTAAAGGTGAATTAAAGGCCCAATGAAAAACTATCCCACTATGAAGGTCACAGTGCGTAAGATGTGTATGATCAGGTCCTGAATGTACGTTTTTAAGCTGTATATTTGGATATTTGGTGTGCACGTACCAAGTTTATAGGCATTTGTAGCACTATGGATCAATGGAAAATGTTGAAAGCCTTCAAAAAACTCCTCTACACGAACTTAGTCAGACATTTATTTAGTTAGACACAGATATGTTCACAACAGCCCTATATCAATAAAAATCCTCTCAACCTGTAGCAAGTTGGTCCCTCAAATCAGTCAGCCTGAATTGTCCCACATTTGTAGACTGCAATGCTTCGACACAGAAGCGGAATGTTAAATTTTGGACATACACCCAATATGTATCTTGGAGATGATGTCCAAGTCTGACCAAGCTGGACATGAACAATCGTGTCTTGTTGGGTTCAGACGTTTTTGTTCAGCTATGTTATGGTTTCTTGTAATCGTTCTGAAAGACCCGTTTCCCATAACACCAGAAATAAAGGAGAATGTTAATGATTAAACAGATGTAGTGATGAAGGGGAAAAAATAATCAGGATAAGTGCTGAAAAAAATGAATGTCATTTGATTTCCTGGCTTGAGATCTAAGTTTTCTGGCTTTCTGAAACTGAAATGTCAGTGATAAAAGCAAAACCGTCCTGGATAACTCATCTGTCTGAGAGAATACAATCTTTAGGCCAGATTTCCAAAACAGAACAAAACAAAGCGGTGGTGATAACGACTGGCAGCAAGCTTTCGTGACCTCTTGTGCATGTTCCTGGCCGGGTTGGGTTGTTTTTGCTGCGTGTTTGAGGGACCGCAGGGGGATGTAAAGCACGGAGAGGCTGTGACAGAGATTCACAGACTGGGCTTCCAGACCTCTCTTACGCTGGGTCTTCACTCCATTCACATGTTGCTCCGTTCACATGTTTCAACACCCTGCGGTGCCAATAGTTCAGATTCCTCTCCTCCTTCTCCTCCTCCCCTTCGCCTTCTTTATCTCTTTGATCCTCTTTTGTTGTTTGTTTTTTGCTTCTTCTGTTTTGCTTTTTCTTCTTTTCTTTCCTTTTCCTCATCTGTCCTTCATTTCCCTGATTACTCTTTCTCTGCTTTTGCCTTCACCGCTTCCCACTTTTGCTCTCTTTTTGTCTTCTATGTCCTTAATCTCATTTCTCTCCTCCATCCTTAGCTCCTCTTCTCCTTTCTCTCCTCTGCATGCCCACACTTTGACCCCTCTCTTTGTTAGAGACCAACAAACCAGCTTGGCTCTCACAAACCTCCTAGTACCCCCATGGAAGCTTCAGTCAAACAAACAAAGAGGGATGGATGGAACACACACAGTACATGTGTATCTGTATGTGCTCAAACATAAAATCAAACGCAAACATCAACTCAAATCCACAGGGCACTCGCAAACACACACAAAAAATGCAGTGTTTTTCAGAAGTTGGTGCCCACTAACATTCAGTTGTCTGATGTGTTTATGGTAATTGTGCAATCAAGAGGGCATATTAAAATACAAACACATGTACATTCTTCTTCTCCTCTCCTCCTTCCATCTTTCTCCTAGTCTATCATTCTGTCAGCTCTTCATTTGCTCTGATTTCCTTTCTTTCTTTATTTTTTTTCTTATATTCCACCTAGTTTCCTCCTTAACCTTTTTAAGCGTTCCTCTCTTGTTTATCTATCCTTCACCAACCAATCGGCCTGACCTCACTTTTGTATCTTGGAGGCACAACAACATAAAGCATATCATTTTTTCTAAATTTCTTATCAATATGTCCAAATTGGATGAATGTTTAGATAGTGACTCCTGCGTGACGTGTCTGTTTGTTTGATGTTCAACCTCTGTGCGCATGTAGTGTTTCTATGTCCATTCATCCAAGTCCCTCCCAACTCTCTTCAGATACGACTTACATACTCAGACTGGATACTTAAAATGGGAACGTGTGAAAGACAGTTAACATTGAACAGACAGTGTGTGGTGTGTGGTTCTGGATTCTGAGCTGTTTCTCTCTTTTTTTCCAGCTTTTGTTACACCCACATGCTAACAAGCTCTTTTTTCCCTTTTCTCTATATTCTTTGAGTATTTCCAATTCCTGCGACTTAAAACAAAAATATGATTGAGTTGTAATCATGGATGGAATCACTGGGATTTCTGCCACTCTCCAAATATGCATGATGTGTTGCACATTATCGTCGAGTCCTCCCTTTGAGGAAATGTATGTAGAGGTGTCATTCTGACGAAGCTGTTACCATACATGAACAAATCAATTTACAATTACTAAATCTAGATTTCTTATTCAGAATGATCCTACTTTGAATTGTGCCAATTCTAATCGCCCTGTTGTGTTTTTGCGACGTTTGAGAAAATCTATTCATTGGCTTAGTCGCGGTATGATTGATATTCTAGTGTACGTAAAAATGTGTGGGCTTTTGAAGAACCTTCCTGTGTTGGCAGAATGGGCCTTTAGAGCTCTTGATGCAAAATGAATGCAAATATTTGCCCATCACCTCCTCTCTCTTTCTTTCTCCATTTCCAGTATCTTTCTATCCATCCCTCATTTTATCCTCCTGTCTTCTTCATTCTGCCTCACTTAAAAGAACCATCATTTCTTGTAAAGCAGCAAAGAGAAAGATGAGACTGTGCAACGCAGGGCTTGAGTAGGGGATGATTATGGATGGAGCAAGTGTGTATGATTGTGTGTGTATATGGATGTGTGTGTCTAGCCTATTTTCTGTGGTCAGACAGAGGGATCTGGAAAAGTGGATCATGTATTTGATGGCTCATTATCTCTTTATGTCTCCAACAACTCATGGACCATTGGGAACGAAACCTTGTGCGTGTGTGTGTGTGTGTCCATCAAGAAAATAATAAAATTGTGGGATAGCTTATGCCAAAGGGGAACATTCATGGTAAATGCTATGTTTAAGAGGGGAAAAAAGCAAAGCAGTAAGTTTAAGGTAAGATAAGGTGAAGTTAAACTTACTCCTGAATTCATTTTTAAATTTCATAAATAGTTTGAAAGGTAAGTCACAAGTTACATAATAAAAATTACTTCTCGTGGTGGCCTTGTTGATTTTTTTTTTTTACTCATTCTTTTAAATTGGCCGATTAACGGGATTAGAAATTGAGAAGGAGAGAGGGATGAGGAAAAACACGAGAGACAGAAAGAAAAGAAAAAAGCAAAGTAATTCTGGTCTGAAAGAAGTTTTGAGGTCTTGTCATCACCCAGTGAGAGGTTTGGACTACTAAAGCACGCACACACTCACATACACGAATACAACCTCTGGAAAAGTGCTTAGTAAGGGTTGAACACTGCAAGAGAAAAGAAGGCAGAAAATGACAAAAGATAAGAGACAGAGAGCAGAAAATGAAGTAACAAGGGGCGAAACAGAAAACAACAAGCACATTTTAATCTTCAAAATAATTCCTCTAATGAGCACTGTTTTACAGGCATTACTGGTTGGGCTAGGAAATTCAATTTATTCTGATAGTGCAGCAGAGCTAACAGGCAAACACAAAGGGTAAAGCAGAAACTAGCTTACCTTGCTAGTTATTGTCTAGTTCACCTATTTGGAGCCACAAAAGTCACATTTTTAGAGGATTTATACGTGGTGGCTAAAAAAAAGAACAGGTTTCCAATTGATTTTAGGTGAATATAGAATTTTTCTTTCATTTTTCTTTCATTCTCTTTCTTATTCGGACATTGGGCATTTCTTTGATATGACCAAACTCAGTGCTGCCCACTGCTTCTCATTGAGGATGAGTTAAAATGCAGAGAATTAATGAGAATTAATTTTCCTACGGGGATCAATTCAGTGTTACTCTTTCTTCATCTCAATAATTTTCGCTCAACCGTGCCTCTAAATGTGTGAAATTGTCGTTTGACAAAACCCCCATGTTTGTGATATACTAATTGAGAATAAGAAAAAAAGACAACAAATTTACATAAGATTAAACCCAATTGTCAGCCTCTGCGAAATGATAATAAGACACTTGAACTTAAGTTAGAATGATATAATACCGAAAGAAACTCAGACAAATAAACAGAGGAAAGAATGTCAAGAGTCATGGTTATTTGAAGAATGCAGATAGCGTTAAACAAAAAGGAAAAATAGAATCAAATTGCCTCAGTTACGGGAATCCAACCGACAACCCCCCATGATACGACCGACTGCTGACCAGCTAATTTGAGAACCACAACCACAGCACAAAAGTGTGTGTGTATGTGTGTGTGTGTGTGTGTGCATGCAAGAGAGAGAGTGATAGAGAGAAGACCAACTATGAATGCATGACTTCAAGTATTTGGCAGCACACAGAGGATAAATTTCTCCCCTCATCATCTCTTTGGACGAGGTGGCTGATCTCTCAGTGTGTGTCTGTGTGTGTGTGTTTGTGTGTGCGTGTGTGAATGTGTGTTTTACAGAGAGGGAGAGAGAGAAAGAGTAACCAAGAAACATTAAAGAAAAATGTATCTTGGACATGATCCCTTCTAAAAATAAGTGAACTGGTCAAAGATATGGAGGTAGTATCCAAATATGAGGGGTGGTGTCTTCTCATTTTACACTCTCTGTGTGTGTGTAAGAAGGTGAATTGGAGTATTAAGCCAATCCAGACGCTGCACTTACTGGAAGAGAGGCCACCTAAAAAGACACACAGACTCACACAGACCCTGTATTTGCTTTGAGCTCAAATTAATCACGGCTGTCTAGTAATCCTGTTATCATAGGCTGTGATTGCGCTATCTGTATCACGTGTATGACAATACGTACATGCATGTGCACACATTGGAGTAAGAGAAAAAAGGAAAGGTGAAAGGGATTGTATACTATGAACTGGTTACAGAAAAGGAGAAAGTACCACTGAAGAAGAAAGAAGTAAAAGGGTCAAGCGATCCCGGTAGCCCCATGTCTTTGCCTAAAAATCCACTCCCAGAGTACATCCTATTTTGTTTTGCTTTTCTTATTTTCATCCCGTGTACAGGTGAAAAGAGGAGTAGATTTGGAGTTCATATCAAGATGCCCATTACGTTTTAGGTTTTAACATGTTCATGAGGGGGTGCCCCATTGTTTGGTATAAATTTGTCATTTTGTATAACTTGAAGTTTCCCAAAATACATGTGTGTCAGTCATTATCATAACATCAGTGTGTGTGTGTGTGTGTGTGTGTGTCTGTGTGTCTGTGTGTGCTTGCGGTGACCCTCTGTTCCTGGAATAGGGCAGCAGTGAATAGGAGTATCCTGTCATCCCCAGTCTATATAGTTTAATGGCCAGAAACACACACACACACACTTAAATTTTCTTCCATGCCTCATGTGCATGTGAGTTGGAGCTGGGCTCTTCCAGTTATTGGTTGACCACTGACCTCAAAAACTCTTCATACGGCTGATATTTATTGATCTTACACGTGGCGTGCCAACCGAATGTTAAAGCTGGGAATCCACAAAAATGCTGTCAAAGTCCATTCTTTTAATTTAATAAATAGTTAAAACTGAAAATCACAATTATTCTATGTCAATTATGATTATCCTGCTGAATCCTAAAACATTGTTGGGATTGCTAATATTGTAGGATCTGGTCAAACTGGGATCTGGAGAAACTATGCTGATATGTGATTTTACTCCATTTTATTATCACCAATAAAAGTGAAAACTTGGTGACAAGACGTATCTGAAGTCGATTCAGATGCTGTTGTGGGTCTGATCAGGTCCACTGGTTCTGTGAGCAGAACAATAAAAAAGAAATTGTTATGTGGACTAGCTCACATAAGTCTCCGATCAAGGCCTCCCCTCTGATCATCAGGACAAATCTGGTGTAAATCAGCTCAGTAATCCTCTTGTATGTCCCCAGCCTGACTCCTGTACATCATCTCCATCCATCTCATCTGTTTGCTATTTGACTCTAACCATAAAACAGCAACTTGCCATGAAATATTCTTAACGCCTATGTTGAAGCGTGCACTTGTAAGGTTGCAAACGACCCTGGTAAAATCTCTGCTGTCACCTGATAGCTCCACTCCTGATCCCTCCAGACTCCAATTTTGAAAATTGTCATTTATTTCATATGAGTGGAAAACTGAATAACTTTCATAAGCTGCGAGCCACATCCAAAAGCTTATTGTGTAATTTCAAGAATGGTTAGTCAGCATTCTCATGAAGAAACCATTTACTTAAAATTCCAAGAGATGGCTACGTTCTCAATATATGGTTGGCTAATAAGGGTTCACTCTATGTGTTTTCCTTGCTCTGTAATTCTCTTCGTGTTCAGGGTGAGCTGGGTCGTATTGGCGTTCAGGGAATTCAGCTCCCCACCATGAAGTTCAATTAGTAAAGCTCCAAACCCACAGGAGTTGGGTTTCCTCTTATTAACTGTCCTTTTCGTTCTCTTTTCTCTTCATTTTGCCCCGTCTCTCTCTTTTCCCTGCATTTACATTGTCACCTTTGCTCAACCAGACGTACGATACATATGATAAGTGGTCTGCTCTTGGGATTTTTGGTAATGCAGAAAATCAAATTTGGATGAATAGTAATACATGAAAATTTTCGTCTTCAGTGTCCATCAATTAATTTTGTCCAGTTAACACAAATAGCAAGAGCCTCAATGCAAAGCTGCAGGTTTGTACACTGCTTTGTTTTTCTGCCCTTGACCGTGAAGTATGTATGTATGTATGATGCTTTCAAACTCCAGCAGCAATGGATGTTTCTCATGTGTTTGTCAGGCTGGTACCTTTGGTGGCATTGTGATTACTTACTGAAAAACAGAGAACAAACAGAGTGACACACACACACACAGCCATTCTGAGAGGATGTGTAGTTAACAGTAGCTGAAATAAGTAAGAATACATAAGAGTAAGTTACAGAACATAAAAAGTGTTTGACACGCGATAGTTGCTTCACATAAAAACATCTTTAAAACATGGAGGCGATGTTTTAATATACATTTTACATTGACAACACAGCAATTGAAAAAAAACCCTTTAAGAATTAAAGGGCAAAAGTGTTTGTGTATTTATTGCACATCGCTCGCCTGCACCAAGATTTAGCATTAGAGTTCAGAGGCTTAATGGAGACTGGAACAAATGATAGCTTCAAGCGTTTTGATTTCCACTTTGGCTCACCAAGTCTTCTTCCTGATGGTAGAGGTTCATATTCATAGAAGAGGAGATGTTGAGAGTCCATACTGATTTTTGTTTCTTGTTTCATGACTGCCTTCTCGTACAGGCTTTGTATGGGCTCATATTCTTTCTTCCCCATTGTCTTCATAGCTGTTTTGTGCATGCCGGCAATCCTGCTTTTCAGTTAGACTGTTCGGTTGCCAAACCATGTAGTAATTCCATATCTGATGATGCTCTCTAGGATTTCCCGGTAAAACATCAGCAGGATCTGGCTGCTGACTCCATACAGCCTCAATCTCCTTAAAAAGTAAAGTCTCTGCTGCAGTCTACTGAACAGGTTATCAACGTGTGTTTTTCAGCAGAGAAGGTTGTCTATGTGGACACATCATCAACAACATTTATCAAGAACACCTGACTGATTGTCTTCTTTTTGATGACCACTGGCACTCACTTGCCTTGAGTCAAAGACCGTCTCCTGTGTTTTGGTGATGTTTGGTGTAACACCACTTGATGAAGGTGTTAATCTCATTGTGGTACACAGAGGGGTCCATGTCATTTTTTGTGTTTATTTTAGATCTGTGAAGTCGTCCACAGGGAACAGGGAAATATTTCAGCGAAAACACCTGTTATGCGTTTGACTGTATTCAAACACACTAAAAGTGTTTAAGGATATCAGCCGAAGAGGTCACAGCAGAAGTTTAATGCTGTGTTTTGGACAACTTGGAACAGGGGTTTTCCAACCTTCTCCAACCTTACCAAAAAATGTGCAGTCAGACTCAGAGTCAGAGTTTTTCTGGGAAGTGACCACGATTTCACGGAAAATGAATTTCACAGATTTTCATCATCCTTGTGATATAAGTGATCATGGCAACATATATACCTGCATCTTAATCCCGGTGCGAAGTGTAAGTAAGAGTAATTGCTGTCGTGCACCCAATAGGAATTACACCCAGCTCCCATTTATGCACCCACGGGCCTGTTAGTATTAAAATGAGAAATGGTGAAGCAAAATTGTGCTGCCTCACAATAACATTGCTATCACAGGGCAGCAGAATGCGTTTGCGGTTTAGGTCAACTCAATTGCAAGTCTATTATTGCGCTGTGCTTATCTGCTGTTTAAAGAGTGCAGTATTCAGATGCGCTGTATGTAGCGTCACAACTCGCATGCACTCTGCTTGTCAGACACAGGGACATGGATAATTGCAGTGAATTTAGACAGTTCAGTTGGAAACAATAGTAAACTAAATAAAAATGGGACTGAGTCACACCCTGAGTCCATCTTAAATTTAATATTCCTGTGTTCCAATGTTGTGACTTGTGTCTTGTGTTCTTGTGTCACGTTTTATTATCTGACAAAAAACATACCACCACACCATCTCTAGGGAACAGGCTCAACTTCGGGAGTGATCTCCACAGCAGGAAATGTGCATCAAGCTACACATGGAGATGATTCCCTTTGTTGACAGATGGCAATAGATTCAAAATATTCACATAGAAAGAGGTGTGTGCAATTACGCAGCGCTGACGGAAAGCACAACACAAACACACTTGGTGTGAAACGGCCTTAAATGGTGTATGCAAATATGACTTTACACTACACAAACTAACAGTAAAAGCAATGACATATTTGTGTATTGTGAAACATACATTTGTGGACTGTGTGCTGTGTGCTACACCTAATAGAAAGTCCAGTAAAATCTTCTGTTCCTTAAGTGGTGGACAGCCACTCCCGTAGATGATTTGCTTGAGCGTTTTCACCATGTGCACAAGCAAATCTGTCTCCTCGGCAGAGAGTCTGTCTGCCCTGTTACACCAAGAACTATGTATGGTCTTTAAAGGGAATGGTAGGGGACACTCTGATTAGTACAAATTATATTTGTTCTAATACATGCCCATGAATATTTAGGAGCCTCAATCCTACCCCTTTGCAGCCTGCACCCCAGTTGGTGCTGAGAATATATGCTGCTTAAACAGCAGCAGCAGCGGCATAGACTCTGCCCCCTTGATAATTTTATTTGCCGGTGCTAAACAATTAAAATGCTCAGCTGAAATATTAGTATTTGCACATGAAGACAAGCTTGTGACAGCAATGTTTCTTCTTGACATGTAGCATTGTGAGTCATTGAAAGGTTGGAGATTCGGAACTCCTACACCAAACTTTGAATGAAAAGCAGCATAAGGAATTGTGTGTCAGTCCCACCCTTTGCCACATGACGGACAGTAATCATTTATTTATTTACGTTTACCAGCAGAAACAAAGGAAGGAGAGCTGTTTTGATGAGTGTGTGTGTACAGATCTGTTTTAATATGACATGACAGTGGTGGTGGTGACACAGTTGCGGCGTAACAGTCAGAGAAACAGAGGAACGTGTTGATTTTCTTTCGCAAACTTGTTTGGTTACTGCCTCCTTTGTGTTCATGTTCATCCAGGTTGTAGTCATTTGCACTGTGTATAACCTCTCTGTATCCGGCTCTGGTTTTAGCTTGTTTCGATTTATCCTGAGCTAACATTTGGCTGACATACCATAGTAAACCTTTAAAGTTCTGAGCAAACGAAAGGAATATGTAAAAGCTACAGTTACACTTGGCAAATCAGTGCTTTTCTTTGCAGTCTGATTCTGGACATCAGATTTTATTAGAACCCATTAGTGTACATGTACTGCAGCTCTACTGATATCAGTCTCCGCACACAAGAGATATTTGCTGTAAATTCAAATATGACTTCAGTATGGCTGGTCGTCACAGTCTTTCGAATTAAACACAGCTATTCAATTAGATAATGTAACAGGACATTACAGACAGGAAAGCCGTCATCGGTCCAAGAATGCTTTTTTTTTGGAGAATATTATTTTGATGTTTAACATATCTGTTATATTATTGATGTATTTCAAAAAGTAAAAACATCACATACACTTATTACATTAAAGCAAACGCTAGAAACTACAATGAAACAGATGTAAACAAATAGCTTTAGCATTAGCTTGGGAGAATTATATTTCGTAATCCGAGTATGACTCATAATTGGATTTTCTCTGCTGTTTTATACCATAGATTGGGTAATAGCGTGCATGGATTCTCTCAGGCATTACAGTTTTATGACTCAAGCTCACCCGGACACCCCATTATTTTTATTCAAGTTTTTTTAACGTGCTGGATTGGAGGCTGTAACATTGATGATTTTTTCCGTCGTGGATGAAACAGGATTGTATTGTAATACCAATGTCTATTCCAGGAACCATTTTTTCCATCAGCTTTTATCAAAAGATTTTTAATCATATCATAGCTCTAATTTTATTCTTGAGTGTTAATTTTTTTGTCTGTTTCAATTCAGTATTTTTAAATGACCAAATTTTAAATGTAAACAAAACGTGCAAGGAGCTACAACCAGTTGGATCATGCAATTCTACATTTTCACAACTGCAGTCAGATCCCAATCTTAAATCGTATTTTAAAAGGCTTGAAGTCTTTAAAGACTTGAAGCAGAATAGAACAGAGCAAGCTTGCAGTGACCCTTTTATGCCCTCTTTAGTCAGATGGACAAATCATTAGAGAGAGTATTTCACTGCTGTCTGCTGGTCTGCCAATAGTCTCCTTTCAACTTTAGCCAGTGGTATAGGTTTTCAGATGTAGCAAAAGTTTACCATGTTAAACTTGTGTTTATCAATAATTTTAATGATCAAGAGAAGATGATCAAATAAAGTAATGTGATTTGCAGAGGTAGCGGTGTAGCATGTTTAACAATGTGGGAATATGCAGTGCAAGTTCAGTAGTTTTAATATTTGCATGGCTCGCTTCACTCTAACCTTTGCTTGGCCTCGCCTCAGATGGACAAATCATCAGAGACATGGAGACATCTTCATATCTGTGTTTTATGGCTGTTCTCTATCCTGCCAATAGTTTCATCTAAACTTAAGCCAGCGTCCTACTGTGTCTCCTGGAAGAAGCCTGATTTCCATCACAGGGCCAAACCAGTCCAAATCAGGGCTTACTTACCATTTATCCCGAGCTCCTCTCTTCCTAAAGGGCATTTCTGGGATCCTCCTTGTTTCTGTTTGCCAAGAAGATGATGTATGCCAGTTTGGCCAAAGCTTTAAAGTACCGATAGAAGTGTGTAGCCACATGATCAGTGTTCTGTCATGGCTTCTGAACTGACTGGATTGTAAGTGATCAGAGTGGATTTTATCTGATAACCAAAGGGATAATTAATAATTACATCATGGTAATGATTTATTTTTCTACAATTTACCTGTTCTTTAGTGATATTTGTCAAAATAACTAAACTGTATCATCCTTTTAGTATTTTTATGTTCCAGAAACATTCTTTTGTGCAGTGTTTGAAAATACAGTTTCAATATTCAATTTTATGTTTGTTTTTCTTGTTTTCATGTCTTTTTTTGTTACTCCTTCCTTAATTTTCTTTATTCTTCCAAAAGCACCTGTTACTGTTTTTTTAAATTATTTTTCTTTCTGACTTTCTTCTTTTATATATTTTCTATGAAGTCCAGTTGCCCTCAATTTAACCATTCTTAGATGACCCTGACCAGGATGACAGAACCTTCAGAGATTTCTGTGTTTTGTAATTTCAAATGGCAGGTTAAAGTTTATTGAAACTTGAATGAAGAATCTAATGGCTGCCTGCTAGTCTGCTTTGTCAAATGTCAAGTACAATTGAATTGGTCAATCATTTCTCAGTCATTTCAACTGCTTTGTGCCGTTGAGATTCCTTTCCAAAATCATTTGTGTTGCAATTACATCTATTACTTTTGGACTGTTTTCCTCAAATTGGCTTATTTTTAAGTATGGCCAATTTGATTTTAGGTGGTATATTTTTTTGAACATATACAGTCCCAGCCAACTTTAGCCAGAAGCTTTGCATCAAGGCTTGTATCGTTGTATCGTTCAGACAAACAGATGATTAATGACACAGGACTGGACTATAAGTTCTGTGATTGATTTGATTCTGTGTTCTTATCGCTGTAGAGAACACATTTTTTTTTTTTTTTTTTTTAGCCATGCAATTTTTTTTATTTATTTTTTTTTTACTTTGGAGCGATTTGTGGGTGAGTAAACGTGTCATGTAGCTGGCTCAAAAACAAATGAAAACAAGAACAGCGATCCTCACATGCAGACCAGCTGTGAAGGTCTTGACAAATGAAATTCTTTCACCAGTAACTTAACTAGCTTTCCAAGGAGTACAGAGGTTTGATACAACATGCCCCAATGATAAGTCAATTCCAAGGAGTACCAAAAACTACCATTACCCTTACCATAAAAGGAAGCCAAAACCACTAGTGTCGCTACAGCAGTTTAAGTCCTCGAGATAGTGTTAACAGTAACTCTTGATCGAAATAGGAGCAACAGTGGCATGAACATGCCGCATCACTGATAAATATATCAGTGATTTAACTCAAAATAATATTTTGTTGTCCGTTGTTTTAACTGTGTTTAATGACAGGTTAAATGGCAAGGTCATGTTTAAACCTGACAGAACAGCCAAAGGTTTTTTGGGGGAATGAAAGCTGTGGTGCTTTCCTCATGAAAAATGTTGAGAGAGGTTTCTGCTATTGAGGCTTTAGTTTTGGGCAGCATACTGGTCACATTTTGGGGAACTTGGGAGTGCCTTTAAAAGATTTTCCCGTCAATATTTCACATCATTTCAGAACACTGGCTGTTTTTGTCACCTTAGCTGCATCGTTGGCGCTTCGACTTGGCTGCAATTAGCTGTTTTGGACCAGAGGCACCTCTTGTGGACCTTACAAATCTTGTTACAGAGCTGGCCAAGCTAAAATAGCCTCTCCCACACCCACTTTCGATTCAGATTCAAGTACTCAATTTTTGACGACATCTCAGAGGTTTCACTGTCTTTTCTTGAAAGCATAGATCTGTGTTTTGAAGATTGCTGAAGTTATGTAGGATGGCTGTCTTCATCTATTTGTTGAGGATGAAACAGACATCATTGAAGCATTCCCCAGCAGTTCTCCACTGTGGTAAAGTCACAAAAGTTTGCAAATACCTATTCAACTGTTAAAAATACTGTGCTGTCTTATTTTAGACTCCACAAGAACAAATAAATGGCTCTAGGTCGTTGTGGTAATTATAACATTATTTGTGAAGGCTGACAATGACATTAATATAACTGACTGTAACCAATATACTGTATTTGGCTCTAGTGAAGTCATTGTACTAACTACCATAGTCCTGTTTTGGAGTGAGTCTCCCTGCCCCCTGGATGATACTGCTATTGGATGGCAACACCATCACAACCAATCAGCAACTGGAACTGGATCAGACAACCAATCAATTACTGTAACATATAGGCCCCATTATCGTGCCCGACCAATCACACATTTGGCACACATATGACTTTGCGTCTGTATCTCTGCCTTGTATATTTCACTCTCATTTCCTCACTGTCTTCATCACTTCAGACTCTTTCTCATCTCTTTTTTATCACAGTCTTCATCTTTCTCTGATTGTTATTTCTCTTTTGTTCTTTTCTGGGGAAAGAAAGATGTAAAGAAAGATAAAATAGGAAATACCTGTAAAGATACGAAGAACGAAAAAGAGGAAATGAGACAAAATGCCCAGAGAGAGAGAGAGAAGATACAAGGACAAGTACGTCTGTAGCCTTTGGCTGACCTGCCAGGATTGTAACACACACACACACACACACACACACATACACACACGCAGATGTTAAAAGACAAAATAGGACTATATCAGGCTCTTCCCTAGACTCTCTCATTTTTAAACATTTCAGAATGACACACACACACAAAGAAGTGTACATTTAAAATGTTGACACAGGTATAAACACCTTCTCTGCCTTCCTCTGTCTCTTGTACCTCTATTTGAGAAATGTGTCATCCCCTTCTGGCCCCACTTATACCTTGCAGCAGCATACATTCCTCTTATCCAGACATGTTATTCAAATGACGAGGTCACATTTAATGCAAGGTGTAAATGACACCAAAGACCACAAGATCGAATGCCATCTGGTCCCGCCTATTGGCTGATTTATTCATAAGATAAAATCCATCCATTAGTTGTAAATGCCACCCTGTCCCTTTTTTCCGGCTCTTGAATGGAAGTTACGACTTGCCATAAACAGAGACCTGTTGCTGAGATGCAGACTTTGGCGAACGTCGTGTGTTAGCAAGTGTCAAAATATGAAGGTTACTTACTCATTGAGAAATTAATATTTTTTACTTTTTATAGCTAGTTTTTTATTGAGAAGTGGAATATCTACCTGTGATTACTTTTCAAGCATGACTTTTCGATCAATCTGTCATTCTCCGTTTGCTGTCACCAGACAGTTTTACCTCTGTTCACTCTGCAAAAACAATGTCCACTTCCTTTTGTGTGATTTACACAATCGGCAGATAGATCACATGCACCATTGCCACAAGACATTTAACTTCACTACATCACAGATATGTCTCTACGATTTGGTATTGGAACAGCAAACATCGCCCACTGAGCTAACCAGGATGAGTGACACCATTACATTGTATAATGACTGTGTGAAGGGCAGCCAGAAGTCACTTCTCTATGTTTACATAGTGTTTACACAGAGACAAGTCACTCTGCCTGGACCATAATCTGCATACACATGGATAAATGCACGTATGCAATGGTGAGTGATTGTGCACACAGAAATGCAGACAGCAGTGTCAGTGGATGGTCACTCAAGTCTCTCTTTCCCTCTGTCTTTCTCTTGTTCCCTCTGACACATGCACACACACATACACAGAAAATGTGGTTTAACCCTGGATTTACCCCATATTATAATAGACACAGCAGAGTAACAACTGTGCTGTCACGGTAACAAGACAAACGTAAAGTCTGGTACCAGGATGTTCAGCTGCGGTTCAGAGGACCACAGTGTTGCTCACAATGTGTGTGTGTGTGTGTGTGTGCATATGTGTGTATTTACCAGCTTAGAATGAGTAACCATAGTCTGACGAGTGACTAAGTTTACATGTTCGTTTTTGTTCTTGAAAGAGTCGAATCTTGTTCATTTCACCAGTACAATACACAGCAAGACAATGAAATAATAAACACTTTATACAACCTACATCAAACATTCTGCTTGGTTTTGTGTTGATATTTGGTTGTCTTAAAAGCCACAGTCTTTTTGCTGTGCCTAATCAAAGATCAGGGGTCAGCCCCAATACGGCAGGTTTTCTAATCTACCTCATTATCTCATGTTCCTGAAAGAAAGTCAGGATACCATCTGAAAGAAATTGATTGCATGGCAGGATATAAAACCTGTTGGATTGGAGTTTACATAGTAGTGGGTTGTAAACTGTTCTAGATCAATCAGCAGAGTGAGCAGAGTACTAGTTGGGAATGTGCTCATACCAGAAACAAACCACTCCAGAGTTGGTTTTTACCAGACTAAGGCCATCAGCTCAAAAAGTTCTCAATATGTAGGACCATAGTGGGATGTGATTCTGAGTTTGGGTCTGATTCAACCCAAAATAAATCTAAAAATGATTGAAAGCTCTTGCTCTTGGTGCAGATCTGTTTTCAAAGACCTTAATCTGAGTTGTTACATGACTTTCATTTAATAGGAATTCTTTCATGTAATTTATTTATGACTGAGCCCTCTACGATTAATGTACAGTACTTGTAATCAGGCATCCAACACTCCAACATGAATGTAGTCATTGCACATTTTGGACCATATGTTTCCATGGTCCAACATTGGTGTTGCACCATGTATCAACATTGGTGCAGACAAACCACATTATATCCAATGCTTATATACTTACGAAAGTGCTGAGTGATCGCATCCTTGGAACTTGTTTGAATTCTATAGTAAATTTCCAAAAGTGCAGGACCAACAATTACAAGATCATTATTGTTTTCTTACTAAGTAAATGCTTTTGCAGATGTGTTGTTATTCCCTAAAGATTAATGTGATAAATATGATCAAGAAAATAATTTACCATCATTTATGATTTGCCCCTTTTCAGTTTGTGTGAAATGCTGTTCATTTGTATGGTCAACACAGTAACTTGGTGGTTAGCACTGTTGCCTCACAACAAGAAGGTCATGGGTTTGAGTCTTTTCTGCATGGAGTTTTCAGGTTCTCCTTGTGTCTGCGTGTGTTTTCTCCAGGTAGCCACTCCTGTTTCCTCCCACCTTTAAAGACATGCGGCTGAGGTGAATTTGAGTATCTAAATGGTCCATAGGTGTGAAAAGTAGTGTGATTGAAGTGTATTTCTCAATGTGTCAGCCCATGGATAGACAGTTGACTGGTCTGGGGTGTTCCCTGTTTTCACCCAATGACCGCAAGGATAGGCTCCAGCCCCACTACGACCCTGACTTGGCAAGGAGGTATTGATAATGGATGGATAGATGGATTAATTTGTATGGTCCTAGGAAAAAGTGCAGAAGTGTTATATTACACGTTAAGTTCATGTGGTGGTTTAATAAGTACAAGATAATTTGTCAGATATCAGAGTGCTAAAAAGGCAGAAGAAACATTCCAATAAATGGTATCATATTATTAAAAATGGTTGAAGGGGTTGTTTTGATTTATTTACGAGCTCTTTATTTAATTCCTTTACGTTGTTCCTCTTTCGTTTTGACCAAATCCAACTTCCTTCTTTGCTTTGTAAAAAAATCCCTTCCCTTCTTTTGCTACTTGATTTTCCACTGTTGCTGATTTACTCATTGATGCTTCCACCATCTTCATTTTGCTGTCATCTCTCCATCCTTTCTTCTTTTTCCTCAACCTCTATCCATCAACTGTCCAGACAGACCACAGATATCCTTACTGAGATTCTTCAAAATAGTTCTCGGAAAAATAAGCAAAACTCACGACGTGTTCCCGACCAGACTGTCGTTAAATGACTATTTCTACATTTTGGGTTTCTGGATTTCCTTCCGTCAACATGACGTGTGATTTCCTGAGAGGGAAGATGACAAAATTGAAGCATTTTTGCAAAACAGCTTTCCGAGGAAGCCCTTTGTGGTTGTTTGGTTGGAAGGTGACACATCACTCATTGCTGATGGGAAACGGGTCACGTAGCCATAACACGTGCACAAACATGCACACTGACTGTTTTGCGGGTCAGTGAGTCAGACAGCAAAAATGTTTAGGAGTGGTCAAACATAAACAGTATACAGCCACTTTGTGCTGGCTGGTTTGCAGAGTGCATTACACACATTGAATCAAAACTGAGCTTGTGGTGAATTTTAAGTACTATCATTTTGTCTCATTTTCTCATCTTAAATTGAGAAACATCACAAAGTGCATGAAATCAGTGCTGACAGAAAGTACGGCTCATTATTCAACTTTGAATTTGAGACTGCAAAAACTACAAGTGACAAGAAGCCACAGATGAGCAATGGTCAGCCTTGCATTTTGAAGACTTAAGATGCTACAGATTCAGTATATAGTCAATGGAGAAAGGGAAAAATTACCACAGAATAGGCTCAAAACAGTAAAAAGAAAATCCAACAACAACCAAAAACAGCACTAATTAATTTTTGAAGCCACACAATCCACACATTGTGATAAAAAGGGATCCATTGTCCAGTATAATGTCTAGTCCACTCCCAATTGAGCTGTTCAGGGGTTGAATTAATTTCTGGCATGATACAAATTTTGATCAATTGTTGTTGTAGTAGCTTCATTAGTTGATTTCCAGAAATTCATTATTCAGTGTTCTCAATTAGTCTAGACGCTGCAACAACAGAGAACGTGGTACTAAAAGAGAGAGGCTGACAGGCTGACCAGGTGGTGTGGATGGAGGAGACGGAGGCAAAGTACATGGGCCACAATTCCTACATTTTGCAAGCCATTGTTCACTGCTACTTATATTTGCCTCCCATATTGTTTTTAGGCTCTCTGAATAATGGATTGCCACCTAGAAGAGCTACTGTCTTTTTCTGTATGAAGTCCGTCTCATTGTTTTGAGTGAACTTAACTGGAATTTATCATCAGACAGAAATGGAATAGTGCTCCAACACCCTCTCGCGCCACATCAGTTGGCTTATATAGTGCAAGCACATTAATGGATATTTGGCATTAAAGTATTGTATTTGTTGCCGTCTAGGACATGATCTGCCTTGAAGTCTTTCATTAGAGTTGAATTGAATCAGAAATTGGAAGTGTTTTTCTCTGCATGGTCATCACACGGACCAGGCTCGTAAACTCCACGTACCGCGGTTGTGTGCTGGTGTCTGACACACACTCAGAATAATAAGCATGACCAAAGCCTGTCTGATTCATCGTCCCCTCCCTTCCTGCTGAATTATCCACTGTCATTCATCTTGAGCCCTTGGACGTTGAATAGCATCCAGCGCAAGCTATTCTGCCATCTCCTTCCTGCATAAAATAACCTCCACATCTCTTTAATATACAGACTTTGGTTTAGATTTTGGCTGGCTTTTAATTTGAGTCCACTGTGGATGTAGCTGTGCTATGAGTTATGACTGTGGTGAATGATGAGTTTTTCCTTTAGTGTTTCATAATGCTGGCTCCTGTCAAAATCTTGTGATGTGGGTTGCTCGTATGGTCTCCCATATGTGTTCAGTATGGTGATTAG
>OMNV01016981.1:52945-71630 GCA_900303265.1 Brotula barbata
GGAGCTGCCATTAACGACTATTTTTCTATTGATTAATCTAGCCACTATTCAAACGATTAATTGACTAACGATTTATATAAACTATTGATTTTTTTTTATATTTAATTGACGTTTCTTTAAAGTTCACTTTTTAGAACTGTATATCTTTGTATAATGCTGCATAAAACACAAAGGTTCACATATTAAAATGCAAAACAAAAAACTTTAAGTTAGGTTGACATCTCCAACATGATAAATCTAAATAAAATAGAGGGCTTATTATTTGAGTCAACAGTGCAACTCCAAAAGAAATCTAAGCTTCTATTAAGCGCCTGATTAAAGTAAAAATGTTAGGTCTTCATGATAAACAAAAAAAAAATAAAAATAACATATAAGAGACAACGGTGTCCAACTCAAATATTGGTATCAAAAAAAGTCCTGAGCATAAATGCTAAGTTACGTCCATATAATGTGTGAACATTACGAAAAAACAAAAGCTCTCCCAGCTAACACTGACATCACTGATACTGAAGTAAAACATTTGTTAGCCATGTTTGTTAGCCTGTTTTTAGAACTTGAAGTATTTTGGTGGGTAGGCCTCTAAATGGACTCTAATGGAACTATGGAACATGATCCTTGGTGCACACCTTTACAAGCTGATCCACAGCGATGTCACTGAGTTTTTGTAGCATTTTTCCCTGAAATGGAAATCTGTATTTATTTCTTGGATCAGTATCTTATAGTAGTTTTCTCACATCAGTCTGTTCATTGTACGACATGTAGTAGCCTGAAGAATGTTGTGGATATTGATTATTAAGTGTTAGGAAGCACTCAACCCGCTGAAATATTGTTCACAAAGTGAAACATTTTGCTTCGCTTGCATCTGTCTGTACAGCTCTGCAGACACATTGTAGCTAATAGCTGAATATGGTCCAGTATCAGTATTGCCAACTACTTCTGTGATCTGCACTAAGGATATGATCAGAGAAATAATATCAGAGCAGCAGACAGAATTTTTATTAGTCTCCTCCATGTGCACTCTTTGTTCCCTTCCCCAGGGAGCAAAGCGGGTTTGGATCTCAGCTTCCTGTCATTACATGATGTCACATTTTACCACCGTTGATCCTCGTGTATCTCAGTCTCTCTTACACCCACACAAACACTAACCAAATATGCACAAACACGCGCATGTAGTACAAGCAGAAGAACACACAGAAACCACCACATTCCTGATCCAGGGTCAGGGCTGCTTTTGGTGAATACACACATAAGGACTTTGGTCATAAGAGGGGTGTGTGTGTGTGAGTCTCCAAATTGTATATTTGGAGTAGAAACCACTGCATAGCCAGAGAACTACATCATGTATATTTCAGAGCCTGCGCGCACCAAAAATATGAGTTCATATGGCCAATAGGGACACACACACACACACACACTTAGATATACGACACACTGTCATTTCTCAAATTTGATTTCATATTGCGCCCTAAACCCCAGAACAACACCTGACATACAAAGGTATACTTTCCATCCTGTGATGTTGAAAAGCTTCTCCTTGGGTGAGGGGGTGGATATCGAGAAAATCATTATTACCCTGCCTTTCATTTTAGTAAAAAATAGATATGCAATTATAAAACAAACATGCAATGTTCTCCCCGGTTGTTGCTTCTTTCCTAAAGTTTTGCATTTTGTATCCTTTGCATGAGCACGCAGGTTGTGTGTCTGTGTGAGCTCAGTTCAGTCATTAATGTGACTGAAGACTCCACATAGACAAACACATGCATGTACATTATACAAACTAATATATATGTCAGCACAAAGTACAGATACGTAGAAAGACAGAGTATACACACACGCACACGCACACACACACACACACACACACACAGTTCTGACTGATGAGTGAAATGAATTATTTGACTCAGCCACCCGTCCCTCTCTTTCTCTCTCTTTGTCGAATTCCACTAATGTAAGATGAGGCTGTTTAACAAAGAAATAGTTGTTCCTTTAGCTTTTCTTCCCTCTCCGCCCTTTAATTCTAGAAACCAAGAGCTGTGTCAGCAACACACACACACATACATACATCTCAGACAGCTGTATAAACGTGTTTGAGGTGTGTTGGAGTGGGTGTCTATTCTGCGGGCATCATGGTATTATGTGTCACTGAGGCGAAAGGTTAAGAAAACTATCAAACTACTGTGTGTAGCATAGTGCAATCAAAATGAATACAATAACACAATCCCCAGTTCCCAGAATTCTTTATTATTACCAAGTTTATAAATGGTAAGAAAATGAAAATTGACCTATTAAACATGCGTCCAATAGAATCAAAAAGAGAGGAATACTCATCATGTCTCTTTTGAACTATTTTGTTGTCTTCCTTTTGTTTTTCCTTTCATCTGTTTTCCTTTTTGTTACTCTTTTTATCCTTTTCTCTCCTCCGCTTGTCCTTTCTTTCACTCCTTTGTCCCCTCCTCCTTCAGCTGCCCCTGTGTTTCTTCTTTCATCGCTGTTTACTCGGCATGTAACCATGTTCAGGACCTGAAAGTGTGTGTGTGTTTGTGTGTGTGCGTGCGTGCACATATATGTGTGCAAAGTATGCATGTATGTCAATAATTATGTGTGTACTTGTGCATAATGCTTACAGTGTGTGTGTGTGTGTGTTCCAAACAAATACGTTTTTGGTTTCATAACAAAATTTGTCAAGTGGAAAGTGGGTCATTTTTTCAGCAGCTCACATCTCGCTCTCTCTAAGTCACATCTCTCTCTGTCTGTCTCTCACTGTCTCTTTCTTTCTTTTTAGACACGTCTCTCTCTCTCACTCACTCTGTGTCTCTCTCTCCCCATCACACCCCTCTTCGCCTGTGTCCCTTCCTACTTTCCTTTGACATGTTTCTGTCTCTTCTCATTTTTTTTCACTCACTCTGTCTGTGTCTCTCTCTGTCACATCTCTCTCTGCCTGTCCCCCATTGTCGCTGTTTCGCCTTTGACATGTCTTTCTGTCTTCTATCTGCTTGTTTTTCACTCAATCTGTGTATCTCGCTGTCTTTTGTTGACATGTTTCTCTCTGTCTCTTCTTGTCTCTGGCAGTCTTCTTTCTTCCACACATCAATTCAGTTTAATTTCAATTCAATTCGTAGGGTCACAACGTTCTCACACACTCTTGTTCTCTCTGTCCCTGACTCATCTCTCTTTCTTCTCACTCTCACAAACACAGATTCTTAGATACTCCATCTTAAAACAGGCCTCACACACAGTTTCAGCCTCACTCTGTGCCCTGCTGCAGAGATGCTATCACCCGTGTTACTGTTACTGTGGAGATACAATCTTCGCATTGCCACATCTTTTCCTCCTTCACCTACAGCTCAAGTGTTTGTTGTATAACAACCAAAAAACATCAAAAACACAACAGAAGGAGCATTGAAAGTGCATCAGGTTATGTCTGATTATGTATAGTTTAGGACAGTTTAGCACCCAAGCCTACAGAATCTGGTGTTTGTCTCTGTAAAGGCGTTCTACTTTTTACGGTCCTATCAGTGCCCACCCTGGCTGCTCTCCCACTTCCATGCCATGTTCGTGACGTGATGCCAGAATTTTCCCGGTGGGAATAATGTTTATGGAAATGTATTCTGTAGAGATTATAAATATCAAATATCTGATACCGGCACGTAGTAATTCCACAGTCTATCTCTCACGCTCTCTCATTCTGTTTCTGCTGAGCAATTTGCAGGATGCAACACACACTTTCCTTCTGTCTCTTGTTATCTCTCTCACACACACATACACATACAAATACACACATACATTGGCAGTTCCTCCCACATGTGTTTTCTATCTGTTGTGCTGGTTGTGTGTGTATCAGAAGCAGAGATCTCCGTTTG
Organism: Brotula barbata; assembly: GCA_900303265.1. Lineage (NCBI taxonomy): Eukaryota > Metazoa > Chordata > Actinopteri > Ophidiiformes > Ophidiidae > Brotula > Brotula barbata. The sequence goes on from OMNV01016981.1 coordinate 56,806, forward strand.
CTCTTTGCATGACCCTCTCAGGCTAACAGGAGCAGAACAGGCATTTGTGTGTGTGTGAGTGCAGGCGTGCGTGCATGTGTGTGTGTGTTTGTGTCTGTGTATCCTTACCTTTGGAATACTGTTATACTTTAATCATCTACCTTTTCTGGTTTGTACAAATTAACATCATGACAACACAACTACAGGAGGACTGTTGTTTAGCTCTTGTCAGGGATTCACATTTTCTGTTGCAGCCCCTCCTTTCTTTATGCAGGCAGTGAAAATGGACATGGTTATGATGGATGGATTTGTGTCACAACTTTCCCTTTGTAAGCTCTATTTTAATGTTCAAATGTTTTGATGAGGTAGCCGCATACATGTTTTACTATCATTAGATCATGTTTTCCACAACCTAATGTTGATATTAGAAGCTTTCCACTGTGCTCTTGTCATTTTATGGAGAGTTTTGGCATGAAAACCGCTTGAATATAAAGATACTGTATTAAATATCAGTTGTTGGCTGCTTCAGGTCAAGCATATCAATATCAGCCTTCAAAAACCCACCAGACATCTGCAGAGACTGAGAATGTAACTTCTGTCTAGGTCATTCCAGGTATTAGCCATGCCCGAGGATAAAGGGAATCCTCCGCCAGCTGCTGTGGTTTTGGATTGGGCTATATCCTGGAATAGAACACAGGAATATTGGCTGTGATGAAACCCAGAGAGATTTGTGTTCAGGGTAGAAAAGTATTCTTGTCTTCAGACATCATAGTCCGGTGGATGCCAAAATTCAACCAACATTATTTACCACAGACAAAGATTCGCCGTCACATGTTTAGTGGCTGCTTGGTAATTTCCGTTTCCTTTTGACTCTGACCTCCAATCAGATGTCTTTGTGCAGTTTGTCAGGATAGACAAAAAATCTGAGGGAATCCAATCGTTGCGGTTGCTGGATTCGGCTATATCCTGGAATACAATACAGGAATATTAGCTGCGATAAAACCCAGGGAGCCTTGTATTGAGGGCAGGAAAACAAACCTCTGTGCCTTCAGGCTAGAATACAGTCTGCCTCCTCAAAACTGAACAGCTACTCTTATTCATTTTTTTTAGAAAAGGCAAGATCGGTTACTTTTAAAAGTAACTTTTCCTTTTGATTGTCAGGTTCCTTTTTTTACTTTATTAATGTTGCAATGAAAGCTGATATGTACAGCACCTATCAGACCCAAGTTAGAGGTTTTCCATAAAGATTTAAGATTGATAATAATAAGTTATGATAACTTAATAAGAAGAATTAGATCATTCATTAGATAATAAAAACAATATAAAACAGAAGGCAATTCAAATACATTTATATATGATAAAAGAGAGTAAAACAGGACATTTAAAGATATTAACTTATATTTAAAGTTTAGTCATGCTCCAACCATGGTGTTGCTAGTTTTACTTGGGTTAAAGATTTTAGTTCTTTCAGCACTGAAATCAAACCCACAGCAATCCGTCAACCAGCTGCGGGCTTGGCTCAGCCTCCATCCTGGAATGCAGGACAGTAAAATTGCCCCAAAAAGACCCACTCTGAGGGAGAGAATTGCAAAAAAATATTCACCTGTCCTTTTCATTAACTTTTTAACCAACACATAATTTTATGGCATGTATTTACAGTATGTGTACATACAGTATAGATACATATATACTCATATTGTTATTTTATTTGTTTTTGACTATCTATATATCTATACATGTAATAAAGATAGGTCCTTATCTGTCTCAAAAAAAAAATCTCGTAACTTGTGTGTCCAGGAATATTCCAATTACCTTAACTGGTCTTGAACACAAGGAGAAGAATAATTGTAGGATCCAACACAGAGCTACCAAAGAGGAATTTTACTTTTGTGAGTGAGTAACATAACTGATTACAAAAACGTATAATATAAATGATGTTTAGTGTTTTGGAGATTGATGTTGGAGGTGGCTGAAGATAATTCTTCTTCCTCCATGCAGACATTAGTCAAGGCTGACACCTGAGGGATTGCTCAGTCAGCCGCAGCGGTTTTTGGATCAGGATAAATCCCAGAATACAATACATAAATATTAGTGTTGACTGAGCCCAAAGAGCTTGAAATGTGAAATAATTTGATTTGTCTGCTGGCCCGAGATAACTGAGCTGCCATGGCCATTTGCGGGTGTTTGTGTGCAGGTGTGTGTGACACAGTGAGAGACAGACAGAAACTTCCTTCGTGAAACTAGACTATATTTCGCCATAAATATTTTAAATTTGTCTTTTTGGATACTTCGCAGATTGTAGTTGTTTGCTCTTGCCTGTGTAAAAGTGACTATGTATGCGGGGACTAACTAACCTTTACTCAAGCTGCGTCTGTGATGTCAGTGTTGCTGTTGATTCTGCTGTTGTGTTTTGTGATTGATGACTGTTCTGTCACTGCCTTGCTGTTAACTGCTGAGTCCGACAACATGAATATCTACACACAATTGTTAATGAAAAGGGTGGGTAGGTGTGTATGTGTTTGTGTATAATTAGAATGACAATGCAACGTCATTCTTTAGGGGGAGATGTTTTTTTCTCTAACTGATGACAACTGATGTCATTATCAGTTTGGTGGATGGTGTTGTGTCTGTGACTGTTGCTAAGGTCATCAGCTTTGTGTTTTGTACGAGAGAGAGAGGGAAAGAAAAAAGAGCGAAAGCATCAATGAGCAATACAAGAAATGTATTTAAAATGTATATGTGTATCTTTGAATAAGAAAGGGTGGGATTTAATTTATTGCAGAAGATATAAAAAAGTCTTTGAACCAAATAATATTTGGTGTGTGTGTGTTTGTGTCTCGGATGTAAATTGTCTTTTCTAAATGTCGTAGTTGAGTGTCATTGTGATAAAACATCCCTTAGCACCGCAGTGCTACTTGTAACACACAGGCAACACCACGAATCCATCTGTCTCATACACACACACACACAAAGGATTTGCCACTTAAACATCGCTTGAATTATGCAGAATGCTCACACATGCACACGTGCATGCATTCACTCTTGCAGACCATAGAATGATAATTTGAAAAATACAAAACCAGAAGAATCTTCTCTGCAAGGGATGGATTCTTTTTTCTATGATTTTAATCCACATTTTCTTTTTTGTTTTGTTGTAGATTTCAATAGTCGTAATTGAAAACACCTGGCATGACTTCTCTCTCCTCTTTCCTCTATTGTTTCTGTTTTGTTCCTTCTCTCCGCATTTTGTCCTGTAAGTCTCTTCCTCACAACAAGGTTTGCGGTTCAGTCCGCATATCCTGCGATGACACAGGTTACCACGGCTGCCTGGTAAGGAGCCAGGTGGTTCAGGCATCAAATCAGGATGTCCAGCTGTGAGGAGACCACAGGACAACCTGAATATGATAGAGCAGGGGTCTCAAACTCCCGGCCCCCGGGCCACTTGCGGTCTCCCCTCCCTCTGCCTCCAGCCCGCGACTTGATGTCAAAAATAAAATACAATGCGGCCCGCAAAATTATTATTTTTTATTTCACTTTTTTTTTTGGTTGTTTCACACCAATTTAAACAACCCCTTCTTATACAGTTGAAATAATGCAATGAAAAAGTCGCCGTTCCGAAGGAATATAATATCAAGCGTCATTACTTGACGTAATACGGAGAGCATTACGAGAAGTACCGTGGAGACAAGAGGAATAACCGAGCCACGCGACTACAGAGAGGCCTAGCATCTCAGCAAAGCCTTTCCAAAGCAGCCAGGAACGTCGCCGATGCTGCAGTTGGAGCAAATTACGTGGTGAATGAATTAATCGCCAAAGTGGCAAAGCCTTTCACTGTAGCATTTTGTAGTGAGTTAAAGAGGCGGTTCACTGGAAGGTTTAAATAATTTCATTAAGATTTGAGGAAAAAGAACATTTGTACTGTTTATTACTATGTATAAATGTAAAAACAAAAACAGCTTTTTGCATTTTTTTGTTAGTTTTAAAGAAAATATTAGCCGAAATGGAAATGTGATAATGTACAAATGTATCCAGGGATTGTATGTGTTAGTTCAGTGCAAGATTTAAACAAGTTATAAGTTAGTTACTTAAGTTATAAGTTAGTTTTGAAGGCTAATATTGATATGCTTGACCGCAGGTGGCCTGGGAATCAGGAGCAGCTTAAGTAGCTCAAGTGAAGCTCTCCATGTCCTGAAATTGTTTGCTCAGCACCTTCAGTGAGTCTACACAGTGCACATTATCCATGTTGTGCTAGCCATTTATGAGTTCATATTCACCTCTTCTGCATTGGCACTGTGACTTGCACTTGCACATCTTTCACGAAGAAGTAGAATATACAGTGTATATATCTATATATATATATGTACTTACACGTATACACACACAAAGCTGGTGACTTTTGCAACAGTCACACACACAACAATGAAATATAAAATGTGAAATTCTGTATTTCTTTCTATCAAGGCACCTAAAAAATATAAATAAAAAATAGACTGTGTTCTTTTCTGTTTGTGGCTAATTTACAGTGAACATTGTGAATTTGTGCACAGTATTTGCATGTTCAGATGCACAAAGTGACAGAATGTTAGAGTTTTTCATTCCTTTAATAATAACAAGAAGGCAAGAACTCTCAATGTGCCAAAGAAACTTATAGCTATGTTTCCGTTCAGGTTTGGAATAAAATAAAGCTAGATGTTAAAACTACGTAAATAAACTTAGACACGTCTCCTTCGGCCACGTCTAAACAGATAAAACTCTGCCATATACAGAACTTTCTCTCACTCGTTTATTTGCATACACACACGCACCTCACACAAGATTGCTTCTCATCTTAACGTCTCTCAACCTAATTAAATTAATTGTAGGAAATTTGAAGTTTTTTGATACATGTAACACGCAATTTGTTCATTAAAATTGTTGTGTTGTGCTTCACCAGAGAAGTATGCTGAGAAATTAAACCCACATCAGCCGACAGCTTCTCCAGCTAACTGTAAACAAACCATCCACTCAGAAGCAGCAGAACCTCTATATTTTCCTTGCATGACAGAGAAGTGAAATTGACATTACTGTTATAAAACGAATAAATCTGGACAAGGGCGACCCAGTGGCTCACGTGGTAGAGCGCACGCATACTGCAGCGGCTCAACCGTGCTTTATGCTACATGTCTTCCCCTCTCTTGACCTTTCCCCCCTGTCTATCTTTCTACTGTACCTATCATAATAAAGCTGAAATGGCAAAAAAAACATATCAGAACATCAGAAAAGGGCACATGATCCTGTGCTAGTGTCCACAGGGTGGCGTTACCACATCAGTAACTCTTGCCGAGGGCGTAGAGGCGGTGCAATTACAGGAAGGTGAGCCTTGATTAAATTTAATCAGGAAATAGTTAATGACATCTACTGTTGCTAAAGCAACATGGGTATAGTGTGACTAGACAGAGTTATAATCCTGGTTTCAAACAAGGTATGTAAGTATTTGAGCAAATATGTCCAGGTTTAAGCCCACTCAGGGTCTTCTTATGATACAAAAGTCTGTGGTAGTGAAAAAGCGTGTGGGGCTGTGGCAGCAATGCTCTGAAATCTGTTTCATCAGTGTGACAGGTGAAGTCAGACACCATTTTCCATTTGTCCCTCTCTCCATCTCCGTGTTGTGTGTAAATTAGTCTGATGTCAGTTAGTTATGTCTATGAGGTGTGTTAAATAGGCTGCATTGGGTTGTTCATGAATTTGAAACCGGTTACTTTATGTTAGGCTTAATTGGTTCACAAGAGAGAAGGAGTCAGCAAAGTTTGAGTTTTTGCTCCAGGCACAAAATCCATTCAGATCCCGCCCATGTTCAGATAGACAACGTATAATACAATAAGGCCTCGATGAAAATTTCCAAATTCCGTAGGACCCTGTGGTCCGATTGTGCAATTCCCCTAGAAACGAATAAAGGCTGTCTTCTCAGGTAGTGGTGGTGGTGCCAGAATCCGGTATCAAGATAGGACCATTTATTTGGATGTGGATGTGGGTGCCCTTTTTCTTGGCTTGAACCACTGTGACATAGTGAGCATATTAAACATGTCAGATGTAAATATCGTGCAGTGTTAGTTGCCATCAAAATAAAGATCTAATGCAATTGTTTAAAATATTCCCACCCTTATAGAATGAAGCATAAAGCTGTCTTGAAGCCACTGTCTGTAGTGAAGACACAGCAATGGATCTGAATGCAGACTACGTGGACCGTAATGTTGGTTCAGAGACGGTTTATTTTACTAATCACTGATTTTTTTCATTTGAGGAGTTCTTGGCTCAAGAGGATGAACACACTTCAGTTTACAATTGAAACTCAGACTACTTGGCTCAGTTTGTGAATTGAATGATGGATTTATGCACAATAATAGCTGATTCAAGATCAGAATTGTCAGTCATCATTTACGGGACATTGTTGTTAAAATGACTGCAGGAATAAACTTTGTAGAGGTAGCGTATAACTTTGCATGATGTTAATATACACTGACTCAGATCTGGTAAACTCTAAATCTGTTATATAACATTGCATTGTGTTATTTAGCATCTGGTAACCCTTGGCTGTCCTTTTGAGCTCAGTGGGGAGTTCAAGTCACTGGCGGCAGAAATGGAAAGTGTGTTATATATCACAAATGCAACAGGAAAATCCTTGTTTACTCCTGAATTCCCACTCAAACGCAGCTTTTTAGGTGCGTGACAAGGGTTTTCTCAGGACGCCCGACACAAAGAGCATCCAGCGATTGTTTTCGCAATGTGTCAGAGTACAGGATGCTCACATTTTTTGGTGTGTGTTTTCCAGACAGTGACAAATGAGCTTTTAATTGAAATAATCAACAACATGGCCTCTGGATAAAAGATGAGGGAATGAAGGCAAAGAGGCAGAGAGAGGGTAAAGGGAGGGAAGGAGGAAAAGAAGCGATGTGGGGGAATGTTTCTCAGAGACTGAGATTGTGTGAGTGATAAGTGATACAGATAAAGAGAAACTTTAATGGAGAAAGATCAAATGACGAAAAGGGAGGGAGATGAAAAAGAGAGTACGATGGTCTCCCAAGGGTGTGATGCTGCTTCATGATCATCTGCACTCATTTATGATTCTATGAACAATCAGCAGTGGTAGATTACCTTCTTAATTAATCGCTGCTGTTGACAGTCTTGTAATCAAACTGAGGGATGACTCTCTGACCTTTGTTTGACTCTGCCGTTTCTTTGTTTCTGTCGCAACTGTTGAACGGCTGAATTTATGCTTAAGCTGAGGAAAAGATGACCTCTTGAAAATCATCTCAATCTTGTGAAGATTCAGCTAGTAGTTTGAGTTTTGCTTCCCTGATAAATCAATTAGTTTTTCTTTTCTTAATTAGATACAAAAAACATATTTTCTTTTAGATAATAAAAAATCAAATATAACATAAAATTTTAAGTGGCCATATTGTTAGTTGGTGTCAATGGAGGTGAGCAAGGCTAGGTGGTTGCATGGTTGTTTGATACGTTTCCTGTGTGTCACTGGGTTGTTCTTAAGCCTCCTACTGACTGTGAGAATTTTGCAATCTTATTGCAAGCCATACTGTGAGACATGGATCTAAAACTTGGGTACGAAAGAGGGGTGTAAAGATATGTTTTAACACAGATACAGTACACATCACGATACATGGTTGGCGATACGATAGTAGGACGATATTGGTTCATTTAGAGCAATACAATACAATTCAATAAATTGAAATTGATATAGGAACTATTTTACCAAAAAATGTTTTTTGAAAATATTAAATATTTTGTGGAGAGCCAGTTGAAATGACAGCCAACCAAAGGGAAATGTATTTGTGACTAATAAAATATGTTTACACCGTTTACTACATTTTCCAAAGCAATATTAAAATCTTCAGTTTTAGCTTAATAAAGTAAGCATACAGGCCTGGAGGTTCTTTCACATTTCACAGTTTATATATTGCATCTTATCGCAGCACGGTGGAGTGGTGGTTAACACTGTTGCCTCACAGCAAGAAGGTCGTAGGTTCGAATCCCGGGGTCGACTTCTGCACCTTTCTGTGTGGAGTTTGCATGTTCTCCCCGTGCCTGCTTGGGGTTTGCTCCAGTTTCTCCCACCCACAAAAAAACATGTATGTTAGGTTAATCACTCCTGCTGTTGTCCCTGACCAAGACAAGGTAGAAGATCTGGAGTTGGTCCCCGGGTGCTGTTGTGTGTGTGTGTGCATGTGCATGTGTTGGCTGCCCACTGCTCCTCATTGAGGATGGGTTTAATGCAGAGAATAATTTCCCCCAAGGGGATTAATAAAGTACATTCTTCTTCTTCTTACATCAGTTCCACTTTATCTGCGTGTGTTTTTCATTGTGTTAAGTGTTAATATTCAAATTATTACCTGCATGCCTTCATAAGCAAAGTGGTTAAATTCATCATATTTTCTCCTGGCCTTTAAAAAACTAAAAACAGGCCATTAAAAATTGCAACCAATAAGAAAAATCATTGTGATAACATTTTTGGCCATATTGGCCAACTTCACTTAGGCCCCTACGTTGGGTCATTTTATTTACTGTATAATTTGATCTTTCTTCCTTCACCTTTCTTTTTCCTGAAGCTTTTTTTGTTAGACAATGAATTGCAGTTATTTATTTTAATGTAAGACTGTTCAGCTTGCCCCATAGTCTATGATGAGGCAAATGGCCAGTGAATGTTCTTTTGGTGGAGTTGAGGCTGATTGCACTCTGTTTAAGTATCTACGAGAAACCACAGGGAAATACATTGGCTAGATAACCTATGTTAAAAGTAATGAGCCATAAAACCAGACAGACTAGTCTTTGATAAAACGTTTTTTCGTGAATGAGAAAACCAGCCATCGTCTGTTTCTCAAACTCAGAGCAAAATGTGGTCTGATGGTGAGATCTCTCCTGTTTCTGTTCTGTGTTCAGATTGTTGTTTTTTTATTGCATCCAAATCCAATGAAAGAAGTGGGATTGAAGGTCGCAGTAATGAAAGATTTTGGCTTTAAAATTAAAGACGATGATGAAATATGAATAGTACAGGATCATGCTGAATCATTATGATGTGGACCATTTGTGAATTTGATGTTGAATTAACTACAGCTTTGTCCAGCCTACCTTTATCAGAAAGTCTGTGTGAGAAGTTGAACCCTAAGGAGAGAGTGAGAATGTTTGTGTGACAACTTTGATTATACTGCAAGTAAATAGACAAATAACTACTTCTTTTTTAAAGAATGCTTTCTCTTGAGTGTTGGGCCTACATTCATCTCACATCACATTGAGATTCACATGCATTTCCTCAAAGGTCAGACTAGTGTGATCATACAAAGTGTTACTCTATATACTCTAAGAATGAGTTTAGCAGTCAACCTCTGCAGGTCGATGTGGCCGAGCTGAGCTGGTCTATATCCAGGTGATGTTCTGGGCATGACAAAGGGACAGAATAAAAACAGTTAACGGTCAAAAGCACGGATCATTTTACTGTAAACACAGCCCCGATAAGCAGCAGCCAGACTCCTTTCTGCACGCTTCATGGACTCGGACAGCAAGAAACTTCTGGCAACAATAAGATACGACGCAAATATCCAGTTTGCATTTCTTCAACCATCACAGAGGAACTCAGCAGTCAGGCCTACTTTGTTAATGTTACATTGGCAACTGCTCACTTACATTGTCTTTTGATGCATCTTTTATATAACAATTATACATTGTAGCACTTTCAGTGGCCACCTGGGTTAACTTATTAGGTTTGTTTTACTTCCCTCTATCTGCAAGTTGTTCACTTCAGAAAATACTCAGAATTTACAATCGTGTCCGATCTGAATCTGATGTTCTCTAGTTTGAGAGAACAATTACAACCAACAGAGACTGTACAGCATGATCTAGGAACATCAATTTATAAGGTGACGGGGCGCCCCGCTGGCTGGTTGATTAAGAGTGCTTACCACATGATGCAACGGCAGTGGTTCAATGCCAGCCTGTGCCCTTTGCTGCATGTCATCACCTCTCTCCTGTCCTTCCTGTTTATCTCTCCTTCCTGTCTGGCTCTCTACAGTATAGTGAAACAAATGCCAAAAAAAAAAGATGTAACATGACCATTTCTGCTTCATTGCACACATATTCCTTGATTACATTCATTTTTTTTTGTCTTTTTTAAAAGTTTTGGGTGCATAAAAATGCACACCGCCACAGTAAGGTGGATTACTGATCTAAACTAATCAAAAGGAGTGAACGTCTTTGATGGCTGTGTGCTTGTGTGTTTTACTATAAAGTCATGTCTGGGTTTGATCACAAGTAGGCCTGAAACGATTCCTCAAGTAAATCAAATAATTTGATTACTAAAAAGCCTTGAGGCAAATTATTCGCCTCGAGGCTTTGTTAAATCCAGTACAACTGTACAGCGCACTGTGTTTTGCATGGTTGGTTATACCTGTTGCACAACACCCTTATGTTACCTCTGCTTTTGATCGCCTAAGCGACTGTAAGGGCCCTTTCACAGAGGACCCCCTGTGCGCTGCGCATCGCTCTGAAACCCATTCACGTGCACGGCGTACCTTGCTCAATGGAAAATTTTTGCTCTGTGCTTGCCACGGAGATCGATGAACCAGATTGAACATTGGGCACTGTGCTCTGTGATGTAGCGGGCGCAGACCATAGAGATTGCAGAATGCAGTTTTTCAGAATAAATGTGTGTTTCGAAGATCAATAAACTCCGACATACTGTTTGGTTCTGTGATCGGCAAATGGTGTGACACAAGTCTCTAATCGAATTTGGGAGGAAAGCCAACCAACTGCATAGGCATATCAGGTGTGTTTCAGTAGAGTATGTTGGCATTATGTTATGTATCCCCGTCAATACATCTTCCTCATTGGCCTAAAGAAACGCCAGTCCCGATCTGTAGACCTCGCTTATTTTTTCTGCAGACCTTCGCGCTGTGTGCTGCGCTTTACGTTACGTTGAGTGCATCGTGCACTGCGTCCTATGTGAAAGGACCCTAATGTGGATGTGAAGGGTAGATTGCAAAATGAGAGACAAATATAGGAGACACGCCAAAGAAAACAACACAAAGTGTCAAAAGTGAGGGATCATTACAAGTTAAAATGCAAAGAAAATGTAGTTCAGTGTGTTTATTGCAAAACAGAGTTAGCATACCACAGCATGTCCTCAATGCTACAACATCGGCTACAAAATGCAGCTTCACGCATGTACGCACTAAAATACGCTTCAGTTTTGGATACAGCCCGTATCCTCGCTCTCGCTCAATCATACACACACACACACACACGTACGCACACAGATGCATGTGTTTACGCACACGGAGTTTCAGTGACACAGCACAGCACAGTGGAAGCTTTGTTACTCTAAACTAATTTATCTTGTTTGGTTTTAAACCTGTTAGCCAGCAGGAGAAAATGTGAGCAATTTCTTCCTTTTTCTCTGTTCCCTTTTGTGCTATGCATACATAATCCAGAGACCTCTTCTGTGTTCAATGTTAACCAATTAGAAATGCATCTTCTGTTATATTTATCATTGTATGTCTGTCCAACCCTGAAGAGCCACGCAGATTCTAAAGTTTGAAAATTTTGAAATACACAAAAGACACGTTTAGTTGATTCCATTACCTGACTGAGGAAATATTAGCCTCTCCTGGACAAAAATATAAGCTTCACAGTGATCCATGTTGGCTGGAGATTCTGCTTTCATCTGAACACCAATAAGCATTAAAGGTTTGACACTTCTTATAGGTCTGAGGAGACATTTCAGACCTTTCCAAACCCACATTTGATTTGTTGTGCGGTGCAGCATTCGTTGGGTCGATCATGCAAAGACCGCTAATGCATTTCATCTCGATTAAGGGTATAATTCTTTCTCCATTCAAGCACCGCAGCTCTGAGGAAAACTTCCAGCTTCTGCATCCCTTATAGGATTCTTCATCATTAAAGCTACTGTTTGTTTGGGAAGGCATAGAGACCACTTGAACTAATTTCAAGCTGTGTGCTGTTTGATTACCAGGATTCTCTACTTTTAATTTCAGCTGTCCCAAAACCCTTTTCCACATCAATCAGGTGCACAACTTCCACGTCTCAAAGAGAAGTTTTCTATGTGCAGTTTAAGTTAAACATTTTTCCATGTAAATTGCATGGAACATCACCCTTTCTCAAATTCACATTTTATCTTGATCCATTTTGTTTGTAATTTTGTTACCAAAAACATTTAAAATTCCTCTTACTTTCTATTAAACATTTACGTTTCCTTCTCTGTGCGTCTCTCCACTATTTTTTTCTATAGTTTCTACTCAGACTAATTTGAGTGTAATTGTTCATATTTTTCTGCTTTTTATCCTAATTTCTTTCTTTCTTTCACTCTGGAATCTCTAAAAGAGTCCATTGTCAGTGTTTGTTGACATTTTCATTGTGTCAGTTCTGTTAATTTGATTTTGGACATGAAATAAATGTCCACTCAAGCTCAAGACAGGGCTGCAAAAGCCTTCCAACTGTGTGTGCGCATGTGTGTTCGTGTGTGTGTGTGTCTGTGTGAGAGAGAGAGTTAAAATGTCTTTATTTTCACAGGGATACTAACAGGATTTGCCTGAGCCATTCGACCATTAAGCTAATTATCGTCTGCCCCCCCAACACACACACACACACACACACACACACACATACAACCACATCGAACAACCTCCAATCAGCAATCCGATATTCAATCTCCTCTTCCTGACGGTTTCCAGCTTCTAGTCTGGAAAATGAACTGACACACACTCACATGGACACACATGGACACACACACAGACGCTGGTCTAGGGTCTGCTTTCTCAGTAACATCATCCAATTTCCAATGGTTTCCAAAAATGAAAGATAAATGCAGTGTCAGAATTCCCAGTCAACCTTATGCACTTGTTTATTAATTTATGTTTTATTTGATAGGGACAGATGCAGTACACATAGACAGGCCGAGAACAGCTGAACATCTGATTGACCTCAGTAGATAAAACCTATAGAAGACACAGACAAAGACACCTGAACAATCATGCTTGTGCACACACAATCATATTCACGTACCTACTGTATCTACATACAGATACATGCACACACACACACACACACACACGCGCGCGCATACACAAGCATACATAAAAACAATACACAGCCACAGAGAACTATAGTTAGCGCACATTTGTTGCTGAATTAGACAGGTATTGGAGAGTCTGTTAAATATGATGAAGTTTGCAACAGATTTCAAGTGACCTGGTAGCAAGTTCCAGGACTTTGCTCTTTTCACAGAGAAAGCTGAAAAATGCGACCTTACCGTTGCCGCTTTCTGACACACATCATCAACTTTGTCACTGATCCTCTTGTCTCCTATCATTGTGTCATTGATACAGTACTTTCCTCAATCAGAATTTATGAACCAGAAACAAAACAAGTCGGCATGGACATCTGTTGCTACCTGATACAGTATATACACAGACAGCCTTTAGCTGCAATATTTCAGAATGTCCAAAACCAGTATTGAAATATAGTGACGCTGATAGCAGAAATAACCGATCAGTTAAGTGTTCTCTACGTCCTAACTAATTCGGCAAAAATGTTTACCTTACCACATCAACTCTTTTTCAATTTCCAAAATCCACCTCAAGCTAGCATCAATTTTTTTATGTAATTGAGGACGTCTTTTCTAATTTTGCTGTCTTTTTTAATACAATACTTCCCTCTCATCTTATTTCCAGATTTTGTTCTTCTGATGGATTTGAGCTTGCTCTTTCTGTGAATGGGTCTCCATATTGTGAAGTGAGATGACCCCCCCCCAAGTTGGCACCCAAAATGCTGTCAAAACATTCATTTATAATAGTGTAGTGTTCATGACTGGGAAAGAAGTGGAGAGAGGCAGAAAAAGGGGCACAGAAAACACACACCAAATCGCTGAGATGCCAAGTCACATGGGCCTAGTGTTGAATTCTGTTTTTGCCGAAATATGGTAGGCAATTTGTGGCAGTATTTTTACTTAACAAATAATAGAAATGTCAGAATCACACAGGATAAAGATCTCAGACAGCCTCTGCAATTAAGAATATAGACGTATTTACAAATTGCCAGAGGTCCCCAGGTAATACTAGTCCCTGAGTGCTTTTCTCTCATCTTTGTCATTAGTTTGTTCTGCCTCTGTCCCAATTCCTATAAAATTAATTACATTTTTGAATGAAAATGAAATTTCATGGGAGCTGGACGCATTCACCCAGATTGGTGCATGTGTGTGTTTGTGTGTGCACACTCAACTGTAGGGCAGCAAAGTGATGGCAGAAAAAAGCAGGAATCTTTTTCAAACTAGTTGGAGAAGCCTCTTCCACATGTTGATAATGGGAATTTATTTTGCAGCTCACCTTTGTCAGACTGCAGCAGCAGGAGTTGATTATTTGCCAGCATAATGATTAAACTGGACATTTCATGCATTGGTGTAATTCATCCTCCTAACCCCCAACCGACTGAATAATGTTCAGCCCTGTCTACTCATGTTGTAATCTTTAGCGTTCCTGCTTTACCATGTTTGACAGTAACTTGAAGTGTAGAAGCCTTGTTCTTTGGCTATTTCCACTCATAAAGGCAGAATTTAATCAATGAGATTATTTCTGCTTCCCGAGCAGCTTTTTCTTCAAAATTGTTTGTAGAACTAAAACTCCAAACTGGTCTCCAGTGCCAGAATTCAGCTTGTCTGCTGCTGGAGTTGTTTATTTCCATCGTTCCCTCCTTTTGCCTCTTTCTGTTTTGTTGTAGATTAATTTGGGCCTCTGTTCTAACAAGTGTGTCATCAAACTCCTTAAACATTTACCATCCACCCTCTCTGT
>OMNV01016981.1:72827-108327 GCA_900303265.1 Brotula barbata
CCGAGACTCAAAGACTTTGCACTACTATGTTTACATGTGGAAGCTAGGGGTTGATGTGTCTTCTTATTGACAGACAAGACCCCCTGTAGACACTCCCTTGGCACAAATATTTAACATTACCTGTAGGGGTAGCTTCAGTGTAGTTAGTTACTTTGTCTCAGAAGCTTATAGTGTAACTAACTACTTAAAAAGAGAGTAGCAAGGCAATATTAGTATCTCATAGCTTAATCATCAGCCACTTCAAACATTCCCAAACTTCTTAACAAGAAACAGATTAACAATACTTGTTGTTATAGTGACATTGAGCACATAAGCCTGAGCTGTTTTACATCATCATTTCATCTCAACAAATATCTTTCCTTTTGCATTTGCTATTGACTGCTCTCCCCTATGACAGCATGCAGTGAAACCTCTGAATACGTGATCTGGATAATGATGTCTGATGTTGGGACTTGGACATTTGCATGCATTACATGTAGATTTGCCATTTAATATTACAGATAGCCTGAGTTTCCCCCTCTTCTCATTCAGCTTGTAGGCATATATTATCTATTATTATCTTTTGAATTTGTCTGAGATGTGCGGTGCCTTTACATCTTGTTTGTTGGGATTGACATCCAAACAGCCATTTTATTCTACATGCATTTTGCAGTTACAGATCACGCTTTGAAGAACAGTTTACATGGGTTCTAAAATGTTTCTACTAGTTTAGTAATTGACCAAATTTCCACATTGCGATTTGGTCTCATGTAACTAATGGTGCAACAATTTCTACTATGCCACTACCATCATAATAAAGCCAAATGCATATTTTTGCAATTATGCAACTGCTGAATGGGTTTTGTATTGCAAAACAGCATAATTCATGTAAAATTAAACAGATGGCGACTCTCTCTCATCTTCTCTCATTCCATCTTTGATTGAAACTTTGATCATTGTGGAAAACATTGAAAGTTCTCTCTCTCTCTCTCTCTCTCTCTCTCGCTCTGTCTCATATATATATACGCACTGTAGTCTCTGGGGAAGGGACCACAGTCATGTTTGTCTCTACGATGGGACAGAGAAGAGGACTGGAACGTAAATTGTTTTCAAACCAGACATTCTCCACAAATATAGCCCCCTCAGAGCTAAAAAAGAGCGAGTGGGTGGGGTTTGGAGGGACGAGTGTTGGCATATGGGTGTGTGTTTGTGTGTGTGTGTATTGGGGATGATCCCAGGAGGGTTTGGACCACTTGGTTTTGGTCACATCTGTGTGCACAGAACAGAACAGAAGAAAGTGCAGATGAGCTACGGATCCTAGTTGTCTCATTAAGTCTCTTTATTTACTGTTTGTCTCTCTGTCTCTCATCTCTCTTTTCTCTATCGCTCATTCTCTCTCTCACACTTGCTTGATGTGCCTCTCTCTTTCTTCTCTTCCTCTCTCTCTTCTTCACCGTGTATGTGTGTGTACAATTCGGATCCTGCCTGTTTTGTTAGAGTGTGTTAGTGAACTTTTGTCCGAGCGTTTCCATGGGGTGCGTGTGTGCTTGCTGTTGTAGTTTTGCCTAAGTTGCAAGTTTGATCCCAGTATTCCTATGCATGGGTAGATGTGTGCATACATGCCTGTTTGCGTGTGCGTTATGTCATTTGCCAGCTTTCCAGTGTCTTAAGCCTCCCTCAGTATCCCATGGCATCAAATGAACTTCAGCAGAGGTCTGGGATACAAACCAACATCCCGGTCTCTCTAGATTATAATAAAGGACACAGTGAACCAGCTTCATACCCACTGTACTCCTCAGCCAACAATGTGACAATAATAATATTTTAGTCGATCGCTTCTTCACCAACAATACATGAGAATAATCTCGGAATTTTGGTGGGATTCTGCTGGGATTTAATGGCAGTGTGAATATGGCTACTAAAAGCAGTTTTGTGGCATTTTATATGCTGAAAATATTTTCTTTCAGAAGACTGAATACATTCAGGAACTGATATCGGTCATAATATTTCTTGTATCTGTTCACGGTATCTAGATTGAGCAGGCCTTCACACTGCAGGATTCCATGTTTTAAACATTTAAGCTCAAAGTGAATAAAGCCTGAAGTAAGACCGGCCTAACACCACACCAAACCAAAACCAAACCAAAGATAATAATAATTAAACTCAGTCTGACCTGGGAAAGAGCCCAATTTCCACAAATGGTGACACAGTATGGCTGTAGCTGAGAGGAGATGAGAGATCGGGGACCATTTGAGCTTTTTATATAAAATACTGTGTCTTCAGCCTAAATAAATGGTAATTTAATGCTAATTCAATCATTACAACCTGATGAATGCCATTTGTGGGTTTTTTGCACTCAATTTTCCTTTTCTTTCCCTTTCATGAATTGGAACTTGGTAAAGAGGAGGGGTCAGACATTTACATTTTTGGTCGATTGTTTCGACAAATGTTTTGGAGGAACCCATTTTCAGCATTTTAATGTTGGGTCCATTCACTGCAGGTCACACACTTCACACGTGCAATATGTTGTCATAGATTGATATTATCTCAGTTTATTGGGGCATTGTAAGAGCGACTGATTTCTTTTAAACCAAAACATAAGAAAAAAGAAGCGACGATGACCTGATATTTGGGAAGTAGGACAGGAAGTGAATATGACGTGTCTTATGTCCAACTAAACAGCTAGGTGAGCCTGACTTTGTGATAAGGCATTGCATGCATTTGCCTGAAGCCAATAGCAAAAACAAATCTTCAAATTGGTTAAGACATAATGTATGTAAAATAATCAGGATTTTCTAATTTATAACTTTTATTCTGAGACCATATGGTCAAACTTGGTATGAAATCCCCAAAAATGTTCCTGATTATTGAGGTTGTTGACTCACGGCATGCTCATCATTCAGTGCAAACTGTGAATTTAGCTAAAATTAACAATTTCCAAGAACTAAAGATGGTTGATTTTCATGTGAATATACCCTGATGTGAAATGGCAGAAGAAAACATTCATAATTTTTTTATTATTGACTGCGACACCTGTATTATATGACCTGCTATCTGAATTCTCATTTTGGTACTGAGGAGGCACTTTTTTCACATCTACATCACAACTTTGATCTTGATTACCAACATTTGCAGGTACCGTATATCAAAGCAAAGAAAGGGGCCCAATTTGTGGGTTTGCCTATAGGAGCCCCAAGTCCACTCCTGTCTCTAAAGTTTGTCTGGCAGTTCTGAGTCATGTGACCCTAATTTCATACTGAAACAGTGGTTCATAGCCAACGTCTCTCCGAATTGTACTGTAGAAACAAAGGTTCCCATAGCATTAGTTACAACTTCTTTGTAGTTATTGAGGAAACTTGTCAAGCTGTTGGAACATAGAGTTTGTGTTGGCACATGAAGACACTCAGCCGAGTGCAGATACTCTGTGTCATCAGTGAAATAAATGACGGGACTTGTTTTTAGCATTTGGCACCATTCAAACTTCAAAAAATTGAAAAGCACATGGTTGAGATTTGCCAAATTCAAGCATCAAAGTGTATATCAAAGTTTATTCAAAAAAATAACTTGACAGCTTGTTATTTACCTGGGCGGGAGGCCTGGATATTAACGTTGTAAGGGAAATGCTGGTTTTGTAAATGAATTCTTCAAACGTCAGCAGTTGACAATCTCATTTGTGTGACGGGGATGAGGTTCATTATGAGGTCAGCCGCAGTTGGGGCTGACCTCTTGGGGCACCTACCATGCCGCTGCCGCAGATTGCTGGACAGTTGTGTCAATTGTCAATGCACAATATTTTGATGCAGCAGTATCGAGTGCGAACTGTCCCAATCAGTGAATTGATCCGTTTGAGCAGCTGGTGGTTAAATACCTTGCTCAAGAACCTCTCGTGTCATGTGCTGAAGCCCTGATCATAATTGCAAAGAGATGCAGGTACAGACAGCAGCAGACACGTACTGGATGGCAGATGTGTACGCAGTTCTCCACATGCTTGGGTGTCTGCATATAAGAACATGCTTCACACAACATCCTGCGCAATGATGGGCTGTCAGGGTGCTGAAACGGATCACTTATTTGATCCCAACAAAAAACACAAACACACAAAAGACACATTTTCAAAATTAAGACTTTTCCCCTAACCGACATGTTTTTGGACTGTGGGAGGAAACAGTCAGCACCTGGAGCACCTGGCAGAAAACAGCCAAGAGTGGAAACACCTGATGTCACTGATTTTCCCCCTTTACCCCCACTTTTCCTGACTGCACACATTTTCTTCCTTTCCTTTAGTCTTGCACAGTTTTAGGTATGTACAGGTCTGAGTTGTCACAAGCAATTGACTGCTGTGCACAAGCATGCAAACAACACTGATGTAAGAGGATTGAAATTTACATCATGCAGACCCTAGCATACCCTTAAGCCCCCCTTACACATGGTATTATTTGGGCTTGAGCACTACTCACAAACCCTTGAAGTAATTTTGTGGCAAGTTTTTCTGTTGAATGGTTCTTCTTTATGGCATACCTGAGAGATCGATTGTGATGAGATACAATCCCTTCAGCCCCAATTAGGAGACAACTTCACATTTATATACACATAAATACTAATTGCAAGTAAACATCAATTGGTGTGAAGACAGAAAACAAAACCTCTTTATCCCATCATTGCTTCCCGATAGCTAGTACAGTTTAGTAATCTATGAAATAGATACCTGGTAAACATGTAGTTATTGCATTTGTTTGTGCCAATAGAGAATTTGTGCCTCTCTAATTTCTTGATTTGCATCTCAACACTGACACTTCTTGAGTTCAGTTTGCTTTCCATTGTTTCTGGGATCATATCAGCTTTATATTTTCATGATTGTCAATGAGAGGGTTTTATAGAATTATCAATCTTTCACAAATGAATGGATTGGTTGAAACTGTGTTAATTCTTGCAGGCATAAGGGACATGTACATTTTTTGGCATGAACTCTTCACTTCTATGTGTTTGTGTCTCTGTCTTTGTTTTTGTCTCTTTCCTCCTAATGAATAACAGCACTGCTCCTCTCCTCTCCATCTCTCTACATCCATCCGTCTCTCCGTTCTTTCTATCTCTATTACTCCCTCCCTCCTTCCCTCCGTGTCTTGTTCTCTTTTCCATAATAATTAGCTCCCCTCCAGCCCAACTTCAAACCCTGTGGTCGGAAATCTGCATTCCGAGGATGGAGAGAGCCTAACGGAGAAGAGAAAGAGGAGGAAGAAAGAAGGGAGAAAGAGTCAGGGAGGGAGGGCAGACAACTGAAAGGAGCCATTGTTCTTTTATAAAAGTAGATAAGAGCCCCAAAACTGGAAGGCAAGTGTAGTCAAAATAGTCCTGACTATATGTGTGTGTGTGTGTGTGTGTGTGTGTGTGTGTGTATATGTTTACTGATAAAGAAATAGTTCTCAACAGTTTAGATGTTAATGCGTTGATAGGGGAGGTTAGCTGATGGAGCCAAGACAGAGATTTGATACACACCTCCTCCCCCTACTCCCCCCTGTTGTTATTCTCTTTCCTTACCTCCTTTTACAAGAGGAAGAAAGAACAGTACTTTATTGATCCCTGTAGGGGATATAATTTTATTCCTCCTTCTTCTTCCTCACTTTTTCCTCCCTCAGTCCTCCTCACTCTTTCTTTGTCTCCATCTTCTCCCTCTTGCTTTCCCTTCCCTTTCTGTCAGTTAATTCCCACACTTCTTTCCCCTTTGTTTCATCCTTTCCATCTCTCTCCTCTCTGCTCTTTGGTCAAAGTGCATCATCTTTTTTGCCATCCAAGAACTTTGTCATATCTTGTTTTTTCAGCAGAAATTCCCCTATCTTCCCACCTTTTTTTGGTTTTCCACCCTGATTTCACAATGCTTTCCTTTCTCTGTCTTCCCCTTGGCCTTTTCCATCCTCTCTTCATCGCAGCCCCTCTGAGACAAAGCCTACCACCCTCTACAGTGAAGATGGTTCTTCGTAGATATGTTGCAAACTAAATGGTAACTTGTGTAAAGAAACGTGCAAATCCTGAATTTGCTGTGGTAGCTATCAGCACACTGTACAATAAAGTTGGCCGGTGTTCACAGTCATTGTGATCATTCAGACCATATTTTAAGCACTAAAAAGGCTTTCAGTTTTACAATTTTGTTTTAGTAAACATCTTAGTGAGATCGATTGGTTCACACCAAGGTCCTTTTCCTTCCATTTATTTTCTATAGTTTTTATATCAATATTATTCTCAAATTTTGTTGCATTTTCACTTTAGTATTTGTTTTTACCAGTGAAATGCTTTTGTTATCGTTGCACTTTCAGTTTTGCTATTAATAATAACCTTGGTTCAGACTTGCCCGTGCAAATCATACTCGGTGAAAATGTACCCGGATCCAATTCAGCTAGACCAAAGCACATAGTTGTGACCTTGCTCCATTGGTTCGTTAATTAGGTCTGAACTCTTGACCCTGAAAGTGGAGCACTCTGAGCCTCCTGAAGGGCCCAAGAGTCACTGTTACTTCTCAGGACTCAGAATCAGATTACTGACTGCTTAAAAGCGCTGAATATTTAACCAGGTTAAAATCAATCACTGTCATTAACGGAGAAATGCCTCCTCCCCTTCTGCCTTTCGTATTCTCTGCTCATCTTTTTCAACACCCAAATTGGTTTCTTTCGCAAACTAAATTTCTCAGTTCTGCCTTCTGCCATTCTTTCTCCTCTCTTCTTCTCTAAAGTTATACTTTCTTCAAAATCTCCCATTTCACCATCTTGCTCATAAATCATCCACCATTATATCCCCTTTTCACTCATCTCTTGTCTCTTTCTTCAACCTTTTTATTAGCTCTTTCTTTCTTTTATTATACTCTGTCTTCTTCTTGTCTACCTTTCCTCTCCTGTCCTCCTCTCCTTGAGATCGATAAATGTAAATTTGATGTCCAGTTTTCATCCAATGCACAAAAGAATAGAATACGAAAATGATCTTTCCAGATCACTTTTATTGATCTCATCTACCCTCATCTGCGTGGCCACATATGACTGGTAACAGTATATAATGTTTTTGACTCTGAGAGAAGCCACTGAGATGTCCATATCAAGTTTCTTTGTTATGTCAATATATGATCAATAACCTTATGGTATACACAACCTTACATCCTTATTTCGATCTTAGACTAAACAAGGAGGTTGTGGCTTTTTATTAAAAGGAATCAATCGGATATGATATATTGTTATCTTCTTGAAAACTTGAGGCAACCTAAAACACAGATGGATGAATAAATTTACCCAAAAACAAAGACACTCAGGCTCAAAGACACTCAGACCTTTTTCCAGTGATCAATAAGTGTGATGTCATAGACTGTCTGAACCTGATACTAACTTCATTAAAGCACTAATCAATAATTCAACATAGGGCCGTCTGGGGGTTAAAACCCTGAAACAAAACAACACACAGATCTGTTTTCAGTCGTGGATCACACTGCAGAACACACTTAAAGCAATATTTGTCAATTTTATTCCTGTGGACACAGACTGGCATCCAGTATTACCTAAAAGCTCTTTAACATATGAATAAAATACACAGAACACAATTCAATAATTTAGCTGGAGATATGGTTCAAGATCAAAGGATGAGCACATCTTGAATGTTCTTCACACATTGGATACATTTTTAATACGTGGTATTGCATATGCGTTGACGTGTGTGTGCGTGTGTGTTCTTTGAACTCAGCATGACTCCTTCACTTGCCAAGCTACACACAGTATTACAAGTTTACCTGCAGTTCATGACCTGACACATACGCACATACCCATCTGCGTAATGACCTCAGAATTTATCTTCTCATCCAGTAATCGGCTCCACTTTCTTCTCACTTTAGTTTCATTCTTATCGGTTTTAATGAGTCATTTGATGTCTCTCTATCTCTTTCTCTCCTATGTCTTTCTGTCTCCTTTTTCTTCCTTTATCAATCTCTCTCTCTATTCCCCCTTTACTTACTTTGTTTTTCCTCTATTTCTCCTATCACCAGTAACAGTAAGAAAGATTAAATAAGCACATATAAAAGAGAATATAGAGATTAAAAAAGTGGAAGTACTTAGTACGAGTATATCACAAATTGTAGTCAGAGGTACAGCACTTGAGTTTAAACCCTGGAATTACTTTTGTTGTATAACATAATAGGTGAATTTCTAAATATTCTATTAATCTTTCCGCTGACAGCGGAAAGATTAAGTAGGAAATTGGTCTGATTTCCCACCATGCTTCAAGTTCCATAATGATTATGTAAATTAGAGCTAGTCATGTGATAACATGGCAGCTGTATCACACTCTTTCAAAGGCTGAAAAAGCTAACCACAAAGTTGCTGTGGTACAAAAATAACTTCTGAGCAGTGGTACAAAGTAATAAAATAAAAGTACTTTTGTTGTTTTGGGAAGTATCACTTTTGATTCTTTAGTAAAATGAACTCCTGATATATTTCTATTCAAGTATTTCTTACAATGGGTGAACTTAACAAAAAAGTATTTTTTTAATGCAATAGCTCAGTTTTCACTCACGAGTGGGTTTGAGGTTTTTTAATCACCATTGCTTGAGCACATTAGCACATTAATTTATACTTGTAACTCCACTGTATGTACTTTTCCTTAAGGAAAAATTTTGAATACTTTTCCATCAGCGGTGAAAAGTCGTATCTCAGTCATACCAGAAAAGCTTTGTTCTTCAGAATTTCCCCTAGAGTGCCGACATTTGGATGCTAATTATGTTTTCTTTGGCATCCATCCATTAAAACGTTCAAAGAGATGTTTGTCATCCTCAGATAGCTGGACGTACAGAAGTGTCAAACCAGGAGCAGTTCACACACGTTTGACAGTTCATTATGATGGGAAATCCCACGTTACTGCAATAAAGAAAATAAGACACCCAGCCAAGAACACTGACAGATTTCTTTGGGTTAGATTTTAGGTAGAAGGTTTGTTGTTTGTTTTTTTATTTCTACACACTGCAAAACATCACCAGAAATAATCACATTATTGAGCAAAATAGAGCCTGATTTTGTCCTCAGCAGCAGGACTGACAGGAGACAATTAAACAATTTTCTTCAACTTTCGGTTCTCCACCAGGTCATCCTCTCCACCTTTGCTTTTTGCTCGGTTTTTGTTTTCCTAGTGGTTTGTGCTATGCCACATTTTCTTCTACTGCCGGCTGCGTGGCTCCGATGTTTTCCATCGCTGCAGGCTCAAATGTTTTCTCATCAGAAACCACAACATTTTCTCACGCAGAATGCACTGGAAGGAAATTGTCCAGTCACGGTCCCACAGAAATCATCAATGTTGGCCTGTGGCGTTTGCAGTCACAGTTACATGTAATATTTGACAACAAAATGTGAATCTCATTAAAACTCCAAAAAGGATTCTCCTCAGTATGTGGGCCATTTTATAGACTTTACATGAAAAATTGCCCCAAACCCAGTTGATCTTGAATCTTAATACACATTTTAAACTGCTGACCCGTTGTACACAAGAATTCTTTTCATTTGAAACCTATCTTATTTATGTCCATTTGTTACGTTTTGTGACATTCATGACTCCAGATTATACTTTATGTGACAATGAAACAACGTCCACATGGTGTAAACTTATACTTTGTTGAAGAATACTAAGCAGTGCGGATGTGCCTGACCTCTGACGTTTAAAAGGTGTGATGGAATGACACCTTACACTAGCCTTGTCCAGCACTGTTTATTGGTGTCCCCTCTTTCATCTTGGTGTGTGTGTGTGTATGTGTATTGAAACACTGCATTTCTGGGTAAGGGGCACTTTGTTTAAGGTCTCTCAGATCTACTACCACTGAGAGCGGTGATGATCAGGCACATGTGAAATTACCTTACACCCGGGTAAGGACAGTAATTATACCTTCCATTGTGTATGAGTTCATCCATATTTCTTGTTATTTAGCGTTGTGAGTTGTGAAATGCAACTGGGAATGTTTGGCTCCCAACTTTGAAAAGTTTGTGACTGTGCAGACATCACATCTACAAGAAAAACAAAATTAATGCTCTGTTTGAGGAGAGACTGTGCAAGGAGATCCAATGTTATTTGCACCTAAAAGGCAGCCTCATGTGTTCAG
This sequence comes from Brotula barbata, assembly GCA_900303265.1. NCBI lineage: Eukaryota > Metazoa > Chordata > Actinopteri > Ophidiiformes > Ophidiidae > Brotula > Brotula barbata. The sequence continues at coordinate 82,915 of OMNV01016981.1, forward strand.
AGTTTTGTTCAGGATACGTACAGCAAATGGAGGAACTCTACCCTCTTGTTGCCCTGGCTAAGTCATTAGTTTAGACCAGGATCAGTCAATTCATCAGAATGTCTGTTTTTTACTCTTGAATTCCACTTTTTGTATCCTCCATCATCCTGGACTGAGATGGACCATCACACCCCTGCTCCTGAAGAACAGGGATTCTGTTGAGTCATTCTCTGTGTTGGTTGGTTGTTACCTATTCTTAATCTTCCGGATAATTTCTCATATATGGGTCTGAGGGTGAGAGTGGGTGTCTGCATTAGTATTGCTGGATAATAAGTGTTTAATCCTTAAAGAGACATGAGAGTCACAGACTTCTGAGGATATCATTCTCTTTCTCTTTGTCTTCTGTTTTACTTTTTTGCTGTATTTCTAAAAGTAATGCAAAGGATGATAAGGAGAACCAAACAAACAAAACCTGAGGAAAAAAATTAATTGATCAGATCAGTCTTTTTACTTAATACTTTATTACAGGAGTACACTTAACAATCATGGTAACAAAAACAGAAAGGAAGAAAGTAGAACAAAACATTCATATTTAACCTAAGTGAACATTTTACAGTCAAAGAAATACAAATATTATATACAGAATAAGACAGAAATGGTCAGGTCAGAGGAGGGGGAAGTGTAGTCGCATGGCACTTAAATAGACATACCTCGCAAGTGCTTTCTGTTTTCCATAATTAATATCAAATAAAATGCAGTGATAATAAGTCTGAATAACAAAACAAATAATTATTACAGTAATCAAATCAACAATATTAACATTTTAAACACAGTTTACAATATAACTGAAATACATAATATTCTAAATACATCAAATATTTACCAAATACCTTTCTCATTTAGGCTAAAAACTCTAACTCTGTAATAGAATAAAAAATAGCATTTCAAATATCTCATACAACAATATTAATCATACAATAACATTAATATTAGGGTATTAGTAGATGTAAATAGCTGATTTTCCCCCATGGCTTGCTAAAGAAAGGAATATTGTACAAGTTAATATACACTATAACCTATTAACGCTCTTTGCTTTCGCAAAATGCGAATATTTTAATCAGCTAATTTATATATATATAAAAAGAAAAAGTAATAGCAAATCTTACTCGATACAAACTATAGTTGCAATCTAGAACTCTCAATTAGAAAATGTACACAAGAAAAGCAGCAAAACAATCTCTAATTTCATATTTTTTAATATTATGTGGAAATCAGTGGAGTGGTTGGTAGAAAGAGAGTGAACAATGTCAGAAACCATTTAGAACGTTATTGTCCAATAAGAAAAGCCTTCTGAGCTTGACCCTGCCCTCTTCGAAATCTCATTGGTTCTTCTCTCAAGCTTCGGTTTAGAACTTAGAACTCTGTTGGATCATTTCTATCAAGTCCCCAAATCCTTGAGTTCCGATAACTCCAATTGTCCCAGAGTTCAACTGTTGAGGTTTTCCTCTCCAATTTTGGAACACAGAAGTTATGAGAGTTCTGATTGTGCAATCACCTCGAACGATAAATCTCTTTTAGCTAATAAAGTTGCTCAAACTGTGAAACATTGTTTTGCATTCTTAGCATTGATTGGAGGAGCAGCAAGACAGAATGTCACCATCTCCATAGAATTCAGAACGGCTGCCACGAGGAGACAAAAAAAAAAAAAAAGATCACAAATAAACAAACACAGAATGACAAAGCAATACTCAAGCAGCATGTATGTAGGTCTCATCCTCTCCATCTCCAACTAATCTCACTCTGTCCTCCTCTTTCAGCTTAGGAAGTTCTACTTTGTGAGAGCAAGTTCTGCATCTTTGCCACGGGATGAAGTCACCATCAAAGGTGACTTCGTGCAACGCGGAAATATAGTTTATGTAACAAAGCACAGGTTCTGGGAGGTTACGAGCAGACCTGGATCTCATCACCATTTGACCAGTTTTTTGTTTTGTTTTTTGTCCAGCTGAGGAAAACTAATTGGAAATTCTTATTGGTTCATTCTTGCACCATTTGTGTCCTCAAAAAACACTTCCTTGTCAGGATACACAGTTGTTGCTGAGACTACTCAAATCTGTAATCTACTAAAAGTTATTGGAAGCAAAGAAATCCACAGTTTCAAAAGGTAACTGGTCCAGCTCTGTTACAAAAACACTGAGAAGATGATCTTTTATGTGCAGTCAGTCAGAATTAAATATGAAAAGGCTTTTTTAAATTAATCACCAAAAAGTGCACTCTGCACCTGAGTTCACAGGTTAAACATTTTGAGGCAATGCAGATGGGCAATCAGAAGGAATGTCAGCATCAAAAATAAGGGCTTTTCTCTTTTCTGTGCAGTTATGATCGGGTTCTCTAGCATTCAGAAAGAAAGTGATGGGAAATTTGGCAAATGTAAAAGTTAGAATTTTGGGCCTCTTCCACAAGATGCACCTCAGTTCTTCATTCTGTAATTTATCACTATATCGTTGGCGGTAATTCTGTGCTTGAGTGCTTATCGGCAGCTGGAATATAACAAATGGTTGAAGGTACAAATAACAACAATTATCTTGCTGCCCAAATGGTGAAACAGTTATGTCCAAAATCCAAAGTTTACGACTTTGTAACCTGTTCAATTACATTGTGCAAGGTGTAAAATAGTTATTTCCCAATTTCTAATAGCAGCCCAGCCTAGCTTCATTTTTCTCAAACACCTAATACAATACATACATATATACCAACGTAAGGTGGTCATAGGTAAGACTTGCCCATTTACATTGCATCTAAATGTTACGTGTCTCCTGCTCCTTAAATTATACAGTCAGTACTATCGTCCTCTTCAGTCCTAAACCTTTTCATTCACTGCCTGAATTGATACTTCAGTCCTAGGTCCATAATCTTGGTCATCAGAACATTGCTTACGTTCCATCTCTCCCTGTTCTACCCACACCTTATTACCTTAATCAAGTATATTTAGCCACTCCTTATCAGGGATGCACCCACTCTTTATCAAGTGAACACACCTGATTTTGCATATTAGGCCTCAGTAGATCAGGTAGAGATTGAAATCATGCAATGTACTGGGTCCCAAGAACTACTCTAAGCAACTGTATTAGAATATTTTACTGCATCATGACCGAAAAAAAACAAAACCTGATGTCCACTGTGTTGTGATTACTAATTGACTGCATCTGTAAGCAAAGTAAACTATTGTAAATTGAAGGCCATAGCATGGCTCAAAATCTCAAAATCCTTCTAAAATAAGTAAAAAGTAAAAGTTCAATCTAGTTTATACCAAGAAGAATTCTGGCCTCAAATTAACCAGTTATGACCCAAAAATGAAGAGCTGTCAGCCTTGCATCTCATTTACCCTGCCAACACTTAAAATGGTTCAAGCTAGAATGTCATATTCTTTCACCCTATACCCTGTTTCTTCCAGCTCACCTTCCTTCCACAACCATCTCTACTTTTCTAATTTCAACACTTCATTTGACCAAAATCATCACTATAACTTCTCTCTCTCTCGCTCTCTCATTGTGCATTACCCACATTCTATTTCAATTTATATTACATAGCTTTTTTGTACATACAGTTTGTATATTTCATTAAAAAATACACAGAATAGAGCATACTTAAGAACTTTTTGGCAGCTTCTTCCTTTCTCTGAGCAAAGCCCCGATCATCATTAGCTATAACAAGAGACGAAGACTTCTGTTTGTCTTTCAGTCTGAAAAGGAACCTCCAACTTGGCAGAAAAAAGTAGGAGAAGGAAAAACATCTGCCATCCCTTCTTTCCTTTGTTCAATCTTCTGCAAAACTTCTTCAATCATTCACCCCCTTTTCTTGTTGAACCTCTCACCCTTCAAACTGTCGCTCCCAGCAGCTCATCTGACTTGGCCATGATCTCGTTCTGGTTGGAGTCCAGGCCGTAGAACTTCACCTTTAGCCCGTCGACCGGGTGGACAACAGGCACCATTACAACACGAGGGAAGTTACGGGAAGCCAACTCAAAGCGGCTGGTACTGGCCAGCTCAATAGCCAGGATGCGTAAGAAGAGAGTGGCCAGCTGCTTGCCCAGGCAAGATCGCACCCCACCACCAAAGGGCAAGTAGTGGAAGCGTCCCTCTTTATCTTCACTTCGCTCTTGGCTGAAGCGGTCGGGGTCAAAGGCGTCCACATCTTTGAAGACAGCTGCTGTGTCGTGGGTGTCTCTAATGCTGTACATGACACTCCAACCCTTAGGAATCTGAACTCCCTGGTGGGGAAAAAAACGGAGATCCACAATTACATGAAATCTAGAAGGGAGATTTTTCATGTCTTCTCACAAGAATTCAGGAGTCACACTAAAGATGATCACATGGAGAAACAAAGGCCTGTGAGCCTTGATGAGAAAGCACATTGCTCTTAGTACACGTAATTATGCTGGACTCTACAAGCATAAAGGAATACTTGATATTAGACGTCAACATTTGTTTTATCTTTGTTTCAAGTTAGATTCCTGAAACTTTATTGGCGACAGAGAGATATGAACGAACTACAACTCACATCAAGTTCAAAGGTCTGCATGGCTGTCCGATAACCTCCAGAGACTGGAGTGAAGAGTCTGAGCACCTCCTTGATGACGCAGTCCAGGTACTTGAGGCTGACGATGGTGTCCAGTCTCAGCTCTCCTTCGGGACAGAGGCAGCCGTTGTGGAGGAGTCCCTTTGCTCTTAGCTCCTCTCTCAGTCGCTCCAGGACAGGGGGGTGGCGCAGGAGCTGCATAATAAGGGAGGTGCTGGCACTGGCCGTAGTGGCGAAAGAGGCAAATATCAGCTCAATGGTTGTCTCCTGGGGTGGGGAGAGAAAGGATAAAGGGACACATGACTTGAGAAACAAATCGACAGCAGTAAAACAAGGTGAATAACTAATACATAGTTTCAAAGAGTATGTGGTCTCCAATTCCTGAAATGCCAAGTGATTGGAAGTTTTTGTCCATTAACATAATTTAGTGAGCTTGCCAACCCATTATTAAGGTTATGGAATAAATAAAATAGCAAAGAAGCCACAGGGTATGGGCAGCATGACTCTCATTATAAACCTCCCATCTCCCATTATCTGTGTCCAAACATGTTGGACCGTTTGGGTGTGTGTGTGTGTGTGTGTGTACGTGTACCCACTTGCATGTATTATATACACGTGCATCCAAAACCCTTTGGCCTGGGCCTCAGTGACAGGGGCTCCCCAGTTCATTTTGTGTGTGTATTTATATATGTATGTTTGTAAGTGTGTATGTACAGGAGGCTGCTTTCAGACCCCTAGCTGGGGGAGTGTTGACTTATTTTTGGCCCTGGACTTAACCCAGAAACCACAGCGAGTGAAAAAGAGAGAATTGAGTTTCCACAGGATTCCTCTGAATTACTTTAATAGGTAAATAAAGGGTGTGCCTGTTAATGCATCTGTGTTTGTGTGCACGCACTAGCATGTGCCTGTTTTGCTCTTAGAGTTTGCCTATATGCATCGGTGTAACATACCTGCAGTCATGCCTGCCCTACAAGGGTTGTTGTTTGATGAATTGTTTGAGAAACTACAGTGATTGCATGTGTCTTTGCAAGTGTACAACATTCCTGTGTGTTCACACACAAATGCTGCCCAGAGGGATTCCTTTTGGCAGCACTTTGCTAGGTAAACAATGAGTGTGGCCTTCTGTGTGTGCGAGACTGTGCACATGTTTGCACACATACACATGAGAATGTCTATGTATGTATTATTGCAATGTCTGTGTTTGTGCAAGTTATTGTGCCTGTTGGTGTGTCTGGTTTTGCTTCAGGGATGTGGGGTGCAGATGTGTTACCTTCAGTTCCTGCATGGTGAGTTCGGTGCCGTTCTCTTTAGCGCTCTCAATTAGGACATCCAGTGCATCACTGTAATCTTTCCCTGTGGAACACAGCGGTTTCTCCCTTATGGCCTTCTCTATGGCTTTCTGCAGGGTGTCCCGTGCACGGATGCCCTGCAAACAAACACACAAATACTACATTAACATGAGTTAACAACAGTATCCCAAAGTTAATCTGGATGCATTTAATCAGCTTTTGGTAAAAGAACACAATTAAACATGAAGCTAGGACAGTAAGCCTTGCTGGGAATGCAACAATGCTTAACCCCATCTTCACCTATCGGCTAGAAAATTCCTTGTACGTAGTGCTCTGGTTTTGCCTGTTTTCACACATACATGTTATAGTAAAACTGCTGCTGATGTTCTGCTTCATGATTCTGTGCTTTGCCAAAAGTCAATTTCAATTGGTTCCTGTCTAGATACTCATATTCCATTTTGAGATATTTAACAATATGACGGATCTTTGATTGAGAACTTGTGTGAAGGATAGAAAGGACGAAGGTAGTGAAGTCAGGATGCTCACACTCACCTTTCTGTATCCGCTGAAAGGTAGATCTATAGGCAGGCTAAAGACATTGTCAACAAAGTCCTGGAAGGTTGAGAACAGATGCCTCATCTCCTCCTCAGACACCCTGAAGCCCAGCAGGACCCTCACTGCCATGGTGAATGACAACCTTTGGCTCTCCCTACAGAAAGAGAAACATTTGGAACCTTATATATCACCAGTTCTAGGCAGTCTCTCTTCAGATGAATCTGATCCCCGTCTTACAACTACCCCTTTCTTTGTAAGTGTTCTTTCCACATGAAGATACTTTTCATGCCCACATTGCTAAGCTGCCTAGACATTCTTGCTTGGCACATGGAACCCATGGGTAAAGCTGCAGCTCATTTCATGCGATGCACGATTTGAAGACATCATAGTCCCTTGACGAGACAACCCCATTTACGAGGATCCTTCGAATGTAGTCCAAAAATGTGGAGTTTGGAGCAACACAACTGATGTTTCCATCCAGGTCTTGAACTTCCCAGAAATCATCGTGATCGGGCAAAACACTTCTTCTATGATATAGTAAAGAAGATAAATAACTAAATGTTGGTCTCCACTGTGCAATTTGCTGATTTGAGCAACTCTTTCATGGAAGCACCCAAAATGGTTCAACATAAATAGGATAACAAAGGCCAGGTCCCTACAGGATGTGTCCCACGAAATGTGACATAGAATAGATTTGACGAGAATGATTCTTCTTCCCACACTCTTCTACCTATGTGTTCTGACTGTTGGCACACCTGTGGTAGTCCTACTTCTCTTGTGAGAAATGACATTGCTGTAGTCTTTATTTCGTGAACATTTGTTAATGGCACTCAGGATGACAGTCATACATTGAAGGCAATTTCTACCTGTTGTGAATATATTTCTGCCATTATTACAACAATGTTTCTACCTCTCTCTCTCCCAAGGGCTTGCACACTTTACCTGTAGACATTGATGGGCTCAGGGTTGGAGCTCCACACTCGGAGGCTCTCCTGGATGACCTGCTGGATCTTAGGGAGGTAGGACTCTAAAGCGTCATGACTGAACACCTTGGCAAACACCTGGGGGGCAGAGAAGGAGGTAGATACTGTCATTTAAAAAGGAAAGTAAACACACCTGTCTCCTCTTGACGTCCACAACAGATACAGAGACACAGATAATGATCACCAAGACTCATTCAAGAATTTCATTAAACGCTCATAAATCTATGATTTGGCACTTGGACAAAAAGCATAGAAGCCTTTGTTTGAACTTAAGCAAGTCAGTGCAGAAGATAAAAACACTGATTAAGGGTACATATACTGTAATCCCTGTGCGTCTTTCAGCATGTACACACACCGCAGCACTATGTGTTTCGTGCAGGCAAATCCTGAATAACAGGGTGTGTGAACAGATGACAGAAGTGATGGGATTATACTCCTTTTGTATTTACATTTATATGTGTTGAGTTCAAGTGTAGTACAAACACACGAAGGTCATGCAGGCGTATTTCTTTGCAAAAATATGTGTAGAATGTTCAAATAAATATCCTTCATATCCTTCATTTTAATATCCCCATTAGAATTCTGTCGCTTCAAATGGACCTTGTAGTATTTTTTCCAATGTTAAAGAAATCATGTTTTATACATTTTAGCCTCCAGCAAATCTGAAGCAACTTTTTCAAAAACCAAAGGATAAATTATAGTAACTAGAGTATGTTGCAATGTGTTATTGATCATTTGAATAAAATGCATTGAAAATTGCATTATTTAACTTTCACATAAGCCTTAAGAAACTACCCCACAACCATCTCGTAACCACAAAGCGGGAAAACATAAGAAACCACTAGGCAAGTTATTAGCAATTAATTTACTTCGATTTGCAGTTCTCTTACAAATCTCAACTATTTTATTTTATTTTTGCCTGAATTATATCAAGATGAGAGTTTCCATCTTGTGTCCATTCTCATTCATTTTCGATGGTGCTTATTCCTTATTCAGCCCAAACATTCTCCCTCAGTCCCCTCCCTCCCTCTTTACTTTTTAACAGTAGAGACTTATACATTGTAGAGGTTTTCCCCTGCAGTCAGCAGAACTAGAATGACAGGCAGAGGGAGAGGGGGGGAGTTAAGTCTTTCCTGGCTGCTCATAGTATTTCTTAGTATGAATCAGTCACCAGTCGTCAGTGTTGTTTGGACAAATAACATTCCATCTGATTTAACCTCCAAAACTGCCCTTAAAACAGTCTTGGAAATGATTTAGAAATAGAGAATATTGGAGTTGAGAGCAGAGCTGACTGGACTAGAATAGGGCTTTTATATTATTATGAATCAATCACGAACACTTAGCTTTATTTGGATAAATAACATTCCTGTGCGTTTAACCTTTAGAGCGATCCCCAAAACACTCACAAATTGGTTAGACATAGATGAGAACATAACAGAATGGAGCATATCACTGCTGGGGGAAAAACTCTCGAAAATGTCAACTTTTCTCTGAATTATGCCAACAATCGTGCTTTTTAGACAACCGTGAAGCGGAGACTTAAGCCTGTCCAGTGGGTTTTGGAATGGTTTCAGAAGCCCACAGAACATTGTGAAGCCACAGAAGGCCGTGTCATCCTTCAGTTTACGTTAGAACACATCAACTTCATTCGAGTTAGTAGTTTTTATTCAATCACTGACGTCTCCTGTAATCACGGGGAGGTTAGGTAACACAGTGGCTTTGGTGTTAGGTACATATCATTTGCGTTTGCTACTAAATAGAAAAAGGCTGGAGCACTTAAGTGGGTAATTTTCATATATCTGATGAATGCTTATCTGCACTGATCATTACCCAGTCAATCAGCTTTCATTTCTTAAGCACAGAATTTGATTTGAGAAGCAGCCCCAGTCAGTCTGCCTTTCAATCATTGTGGTATTTTGGAAATAGAAAACAATTTGCCACAGCCACTTTTGTTTGTGGTTCAACAGACTAATAGAGACTTGGTACTGTATTAGTTTCTTTACTTTGAGGTGATTTGATGAGCTTCTTTATATATGCCTCATCTGATGTTTATTTTATCACTATGACTCTACCTCTTTTTTTATCACTGCACAAATGAGGTCAAGTGTACTAACACAGTCTAGACTTTGCTGTGACAACACTTTGTTTATAGTGGGCTTTGTCCAGAATAGAGGAGTGCAGTAACCTTTAAAAGGATTATAAGTACACAATCAAGCTGTGTTTGTACGTAAATTGCACTGCATTTATGACTATGAAAGCACGTCACACACAAAGGATAATAGTGTGTGCTTGTCATATAATTTCCATAGGTCATGCACTGGTGTTGTAAAGCAATATGTTACTGCTACTCTTTTCTGAGACAGAATTGAGGCCGAGAGGGAAGAAAAGAGCTTCTAGTGGGATTTGATCTCAGGCCAGTAGGGGTACATGTGGTTCCTGAGGTCGATGTTTCAGTCACCAAAACATCAGTTGGGCACTTTTACTCTTATTTTGTGCTGTACCTCATTTTCCTCTCATTTTCTCTCTCCTCTCAAACCTCCAAACCCTACTGCCCTCCCTCTGTTGCCCTCAGAATGAATGAACAATAGTCTACTGAGGCTGAGTGTGTGCGTGAATTACATGTACGCACCTAAGTATGTGTGGTGGTACATCTGTTCTCTCTATGTGTGCGTGTGTGTATGTGTGTGTTAAGGAGTGGTTACTGGGGATCAGAGAGCACTGTAAGACGTTAGCGGTGCTACATTTCCTCTGCTGCCGCACCCTGAGGCCGCTGGTCACAGATCAGCTTACATGACCTGCACTCCAACCCTGACCACAGGGGATTACACACACCATGTGACCTCAGAACAGACACTACTGTAATGCTAATACTGGACCGTCCTTTAGCTGGGGAATCAAGCTTGTGAGGTAACTAAGTTGTGAGCCAGCATCTGGAAAACTGCCAGCTAACGATTGCCGAGGCTTCATTTATTCAAGCATGTAAACAATGAATTTGGACTGTCTCACCTTAGCTTGCATTTTCTCAACAGGAAGATAATCTCATTTTGAGAATGATGGGATCATATTAATTGTGCCTATGCTTACGCTCTTAATTACTTGTTGTATCAATTGCAATACAGACAAATAGTTTAAGTATTGTGTGTATTGCGTATGAATGCATTCAAACACGGACGTTCTGCACAATACAAGATACCCAGATTGTCCTATAGGGGTCACTACAGATCCTGAACATTTTATATTCTAATCTAACTTTGTGAAATACAATTATGTTGATTGACTGATCAACTCGTTTTAGCATTGCATTATACGGTCTTGGTAGGTCAATGCATTTACCTGTTAGTTACTGACATTGTTGATTTCTCAGTGCGTAAACTACTCAGTCATAAATCCAGTACATCAGTTAGCAGCTGTAGTCATTGCCAAAGGATGAGAAAATTCTCTGAACAAAAGCACACTGAAGAAAACTGAAAGGTGAAATATTTGTTAAGCCAAGAAATGTTGAATTTAGCCGTTCAACGTGCCTGTGATGGATTATGGATAATTGGTCAATTTGGGTGAATAGTTTGCCTACACACACACACACACACACACACACAAAGAGAGACGGTAGCGTTGAGCTACCGTAGAGCAAGGCGGGCAGTCATGACTCTGAAAGGTAACTACAGGTTAGACAAACACACACTTTCATACAAATGTGCACACATACAATGTCTCTCACCACATGGCCCAGCTGCCAATCAAGCACATTTTTTTTATGCAGTGTCACTCTGGGACATTCCAAGTACCACACAAGGGTAGGGGTAGGGTGGGGGGTGGATTGTGAACTACAACAGTCATGTTGCCTGCACCACACAACGTGACTGTTTTCTGTAGCGTGGAGTGCAAAGACACAGGCTTAGGAACACGCGCATGCGCGCACACACACACTCCCAGACTCTTATTTACACACACTGACACACAGATATAGTCATAAACACACACACAGACACAGTCGTCCTAATAACGTCCATATGTCTTAAATTATGTGAAAGTGCTGCGAGCTGCTGGTTCTACAGACATGTAAAGACTCCTTTATTTTTCTCTCGACCCTCTTTTCCCTCCTTCCCTCTCTGTCTCTCTCTCTCTTCACTCCCACCTCTTCCCGTCTCTGCCTGCCCCTTCATCCATCCTTTTACCTTTCTATCTTTTCTCTTAGTCATGTGAACAGACTACACATGCTCTGCTTCAGTCATCACATCAAATCAATAAAGCATTAGCTTCTCCAGTTGTTCGTTGGTTCAGTACTACATTAAAAAAGTATTAAAGCTATGAGTGACATTAAAGTTAGGCATGTTTACTGTATTCTAAGGACTCAAATTCAAACAACTAAAAAAAATACATATAAATGAAGGAGGCTAAATGTCAGGTTACGTCATCCATCACATCAGGTAAAATCATTAAATGACACAATCAAATATTTAAATGAATTATTATTCCACAGAAGTGCATTTACTGCACACACTCTACTGAGGCTAGATTTACATCATGACATTGTTACAACATGCTGTGTATTGTATGCTTTAAGTTTTTAGTATAGTTATTACCTATGCTCCTCTCTGTTTCCCTTTTCCTATAATGCTTATCCTTGATTCTGTTTACTGATTTTTAATACTTTTGCTTATTTAAGCACTTGATAACTCGATTTGCACTTTCAAAACTGTAATTGTAGAGGACTTTATGCTATGTCCTATCTTATTGTTGCTTATTATCGTGAAGCACATGAGTTTAGACATATGTCTTATGAAATGTGGTATATAAATAAACATGACTGGCCTATAAATTTGAAACCTTTTACATTTTTCAGAACATAAAAAGAAGCTACAATGTTTTTTTTGTTTTTTTTAATCTTTAAATTATTTGTAATATAAACTTACTAAGCATCTTCATTACTACCTGATTATTTGACAAGCACTAACACTGGTTCAATTAGAATTATCGATGCCCTCTACTGGTGATGGGCAGAAGCACATGTCCCAGACACGAAGAAGGCTGCATGCATAGCAGTATTCCTTTTCCAAGATGATCATGATGAAGTGTCAGGAAACGGGAGTGACTCTGAAGTTAAATAGGCTAGCTTTACCCAATTTTACTGTGCTAATAGCAGCTGTGTTTTCCAGCTTCCATTACCATCAGACAGCAGAAGAGAAAGTAAGCAGGAAATGGAGATTGGTTTAGGAAAATTTCATGCATGCAAGAAGTGCAGAAAGGGAAAAAATCCAGCTCTGCTGAAGAGACAGCAAAATTGATACAGAGGTCAATTTGAATCTATTTTCACATCCTCCATTTATTCCTTCCCCTGTCTTTGCTAAATATAGTGATAGAGGGATTGTTCCAACAGAAAGAAAAACAAGGTGAAGAGAAAAATGTAGAGGCAGACTGGAGAGAGAAATAGAGAATGGGATAGGTGGAATTTAAAGAGAGAAGGAATAGAAAAGACAGAGGTAAGTCTGAGGGAGTGAAAATAAAGAGCTGGCTGCCCTGTCTACACAGCGTCAAAGAATAAGTCTGTGTGTGAGTGAGTGAAACTCAACCTAAAAAGTGACATATTTCCACTGCATGACTGCCAGAGACATCCAAACATGTTTATTACGACACCAACAGTTTAATACTGTGGGGCTTGCTGTGAAAAGAGGCTAAGGGACTGCTCATTGTTTATGGCTGAGTGAATAAAAGGTGAAATTAAAACCCTACAGTTCTTACCTTAGCTCCTCTTCACTACAAATTTCAAGCACAATAAGAAAACAAAAACAGTAAAAGATATCCGAAAAGATTACGTCAAAGATGACAACAAAGTATCTTGACATCTCTAAAACAAATGTAAATTTCAGCTGTTCCAAGTGAGAGTTGCACTAACCTTCGTTTTAAGCTCATTGATGTTACAACTTCAAAATGTGTGACTAAAATAAGATCAAATATCTCCAAATAATATCTCTGAATAATTTTTATGCTGGTGGTAGGTTGCTTTATGGCAAGTGGATAAGAAGTAATTTGTAAGAACTAATGTTTCCATTAGTTCTTACAAATTACTTCTGCACTACTTACAGACTTTGTGACGTAGTGCTTATGTAGGGCATGGCATCTAGTGTTTGATTGTTGTGTTGGGCTTGATAGGTGTGAATGATATTTACCGAGGAGACTTTAGAGGTTTAAGAGAAAAAGTTACAACGATACCAAAATGGACCATAACTGAGCCAATACAAGACTTGTAAGAGCATATATGTGACAAACTGACATACTTAAACATCTTCTGAAAGAACTAAACCACTGGGAGCTAAGGCTCTGCTGAAAAAAACACAATAAAATTTCATTTACTTGACCAGATGGACACAATGTTGAGAAACTGTTGAGTGGTTACTTTACTCAGTTCTGTTCAGATAATAGTGACGTGATTATTTTATGTCTAAATGATCTTAGTAGAACGTGATGTCACCGTAAACCTAGCTGATTGTAATTTCCCTAATCATATCCCTAACTATGATGATAGAATGGCTATCAATCCCCCGAGGGCTACTGGGCAGTTGAACTTTGTCAGTGTTTAAAGAATTTGTCTGTGGTTTGCATAAAATGGACAATGGAAACATGGGCCACTGAATCGTGATCTGTTGCATTTGTTTCTGTAAAACTGCTGAAACTGTGGAATCTGCCTTTTGAACAGGTGGAATTTTATCACCTCACTGACACATCCATCCATCCATCCATCAATTTTCCACCTGTCTTATTCAGGAATTCAGTTGTTGGTTGTCGATTTGCAGGTGAAACACATATGAACATTGCCTTGGGGTAGAGAGTGATAAGTAAACACTGACTGGCACTGTTTGGCCTCGGTGGACCTGTAGTGGAAAACCAGGCCGCTGTGGCTCTTTGACAAAGCTACTTTCCTACTTTGACATGGGGTTATATGGAAACTGGCTGGCTCTGTTGATCCACCAAAGGCTAATGTGCTATGTGAAGATTGTTTTTCCGAAAGAAAACCACAAGGTTACACACATTCACACACACACACGCACACACAGAGCAATTTTGGTTCACTTGGTCAGACAGTAAGCCAGTCGTTCATTCTTTCTCTCAGTTGATGATGTCTCGCTTATGCCTGTTGACTTAGTTTTATTACCCAGAAAACAGGAGGGTGTGCTGCCAACACACACGTGTACGTCCACACACACACACTTGCACACACGCAGATACACATCTACAAGTCTGAAAAATGCCCAGCAGACCTCTTTGCTCTTTGTACCACTCCCACTTGTTCTTTCTTGATTCCTAACCTATGGAGACCATCCTGTCTTCACAAATTCTGCCATCTTTTGGATTTTCTGTAGGAGGCACTCACTGGTGACGCATTTCAGTTTTTGTGATTACCTCAGATAAACTGTCTGTGAAAGTTCAGCTTCAGGCAAACAACTGCTAGGAAGATTACGTGTTATGGCTGGTAAATACTGTTTGGAAAAACGTAGACAGATGGATTTCTACTGGCCACACCCCCAGCTGGGCCTGATGATGATATGGACATGGCTGAATCCAGTTTTTATCTGCATCCACATTCAATGGGCAGGACTGGTTCAGAAACTGGTGTGTCTGCCAGTTACCTGAGTCCTTTCCCACACAGAACTGGGCAAAACATCTTCAAACTCTATTTTCCAGGCCAGTGATAGTATTTAAACCTCAAAGAAACAAGGAGTGAGAAACCAATCACTTTCTTTACACCCGATATATTTTTAGTGCTGAATAATCGCAGTCTTATGAAGTTAGTTTTGGCTAAAAGCTTCCACTCAAATTGAATTATAAGGGCTAAAATAAATTTACCACATCAACAACTTTCATTTCATTCTCAGAAAACTTTGTATAAATTTAACTGAATCACTGCTGTAATTCCATTTCCCTTTGTCCCCCTTTTAAAGGGAGGTCAAATGTCATGGGAAAAAAACACCTGCCTTGCACAAAGGCACTTCAGCAGGGAAGCTGCTTGTCAACTCAGCCCTACAGACACGTCTTGTCTGTGAGCGACTTCGCATCTGTCTTCCTAAATCTTACTATCGGGGCTGAGTGCAGGGGAAAGTTCAGGTGTGTGTATGTTTGTGTGTGTGTGCGCTTTGGGCCTCCACAGAAAGCCCCTCTTTGTGCTGTGTTGGAGGCAGCCTTCCTAATCAGGGGTCATTACATGAGGTTAGTGCGGGGGTCTCCAGGGAGAGGAGAGGGGATCAGAGCTGAGATTAGACCTAGCCGACCCCTCACCGTCCCTGGGCACCGCAGTGAGGAAACCCGAACCCCACACCCCCAACCCCACCCCCAAAAAAAGCTCCCTCCTCTTCCCTCGCACGGAGGATCCTGGAGACCGATTTACAGGAAAACACTGCATGCATGCACACACACATACACACACACTCAGAGGAAGGTATGTGCCCCAGGGATAAGGGGATAATAGGAGGGAGAGGTAAGTGGCTGATTACCTGAAATGGCACAGACAGGAGAGGAAGAGAAAGAAAGAATGTGGAAGAGAGCAAGAGAAAGAGAGAATAAAGTAGAATGAGACAAATTAAGACAGAAAAAAGAGAGGAGGTAAATGAGAGCAACTTTACCGGAATCAGCGTAAAGATAGCCAGTTAACCCCTCTCCCCTGATAAGGCTGGATGGCTTTTCACTGGTTCTCTCTCTAGCTCTCTTTCTCTCTCTCTCTCTCTCTCTCATATTTGTACTTTTTACTATACTACATTTATCTACACTGGTAAATCTGGATGAGCAAAATGTAGGAATTTTGAGATTAAAGTCTTGTATCTCCAAAACATAATGACTTCTAGACACTGACTAAAGAAGTTATTTTCCTTGCGTTCTTCCTTTCTCTTTCTTGGGTACGTTTCATACTTAGATACCCTTCTAATAAGTCCCTGCCTGTGTATCTATGTAAGTTTGCATATGCGTGTGTGTAAGTGTGTCTTCTGACCTTCCTCCTCTTTCGGTGGATGTCTCCAATGCTGTTGGCCAGTGAGTTTGGTCCCAGTAGCACGGCAGTGCTCTGCGGCCAGTCCACCGTCACCAGCGTGTGCTCACCCATCAGAACCTTCCGCACGTTCTCGGCACCAGTCACCCGGATCAGAGGGCGACCCAGCAGGTGGGTCTTGAACACGTTGCCGTACTTCTGCCTTCGCGATGCGTGGAACCCCGAACCCTACAGAGCAAAGCACAAAACCGGTCTATTGATTAATATATTAAACACAAGTGTGTTAGATCATTTACAATTAAACTAAGTCAGTGACTCTTCTTTAGCATTCTGGAGATATTTAGTGCTGACTTCCTTCCTGTTGGATAGCAATCCATGAAAAAGTACAGATGTTTCAGGGTCAATAGCGGTAGGAAAACAACATAGAACATATTTGTATGTAACTTAATGTATAACTTCATTAGGTCAGTTTTTAGAAGTTTTTCTATTTGTTCTATGGATTGTGTTCAACAGATCCATTAGGGTCAAGTCCATGGATTTGGTACACTTAATATCTCCAGAATGGTACAATCGCTGACCTGAAAGTCACCACTTTAAAAGCACATCAGACATGCCCTTATTTTCACATGGAGATCAGCCCAAGGGTGCCGTACGCACGCAAACTAATGAACGTGGGATACAGGAAGGAATAAAAGTTGCAACCAAGATGAGAATGGAGGCAAGTGTGATGAAGTATAATGAGAAATGGATGGATGGACCGTGGAGGAAATTATGTAAATCCTGTTGAAAGGTGGAATTTCCCCTTAGCAGTAGAGCAGTAGTGTGAAGGTGTGAGAGGAGAGTGGACCGAGGAAATCCCCAAACACTCCACGAACACTCTACCCTCTCTCACTGACGTTAGAGGAGCGTCCAAGATCCAGATTAATGTGCTCGTTTCCATCAGTGACTCTATTTTAATGTTTTATTACTATTAACCTCCATCCATTTGCATGTAAACCCAGAATAGAAAATAATAGAAAGCTTCACCCTTGTTAATCGAGGTTTCCTATTTCACAGGCGACAAAGCATTATTGCACAAACCAGCCATGTGGAAAATGGTTTGGTTTTTTCTTTTCAGTTAGCAGAAACAGCCAAAATGTAATTAATATGGCTTCACGTTAACAATTAGAACAACCAGAAAATGGACAAAATTTATGTCAATTTCCCTGTGAGATATTTTAAGCGCTGCAGTGTTTCTTACGACTGATTTTTACGCTTGCTATTAATTGAAAGCAGCCTTTGGGATCTGACCTCTCAGTTCAGCTTTGATCTTCACCTCTAAAAGCTCTGAGTAAGTATTTTGTTCTTTGTGGTTTGGGGCCCAAACAGACTTTTCCTGGTGAGTCCCCACATGCTAAAAGTTACTGGTGTATTTCCACCGGTCTGGCTCCCAGAGCAAAAGTAAACGTATACACTTAAGGTAGAGGACTGCAGATGTTTCAGAAGCCTCTGCACTCGTTTAACTCAATGAAAACGGATTTTAAGTTGCCTTTAGGATGTGATCTAAGTTCACCATCTGAATAAATTAGGTTAAAGTTCCTCAAAACATTTTCAACTCAGTGTCTAAATACTGAAAATTAAATTTCTCATCCTTAAGCCTGCATTGAATGAACTCAAAATAACATTTGAAATGATCACATTTTTACTTATTTTTTTCAGTGTCCCAAGACCCAACAAGGATACATTTTGACCCAAAAATGTTATGATATTATCCCCATATTAACATTGTCCTGGTGTCTCCTCTGGTCATTCTATGTCCCTTTCTGTGGCTTGTTTCATTGTGTTGTTTTCAAATTTTCGTATGAAGGTTCTACACCTTAATGACTGTTGTGTGTGTGGAGCACACAGACACACAAGCACATTCACGCACACACAGACAAAGGCTGCTTAGGACAGTGGAGCCCGCATTAGAAGACTTAGCTACGTGAAAAAGTTGTGTTTTTGACTGAAATTAAAGTGTAACTGGGAGAATTAAATGTATCAGTAAATTAATAAATGTAAACAAATGACAATAACATAATGATAGATGAAGCTCTGCTTTAGGTAAAGCTCTTAAGATTACATTGGGCGTGAAATATGCCATAGAATGCCTAAGATTTATATTTTACAAAAGGAAGTAAACAACAAACAATTCACCAAAAATGAGAATAAATAAAAATAGCTTTTCCAATTTTTTTGCACATTTATTCAGTTTTGCTCAGTCTTGTCATTTTCACTCACAACTCGATGACTTATTTAGTGGACTACAGTCTGAAATATCTTCTTGGGATAGAACAACTTTTGATGTGTCAGGACTTTGAGTTGAACTGTGTCATGTTACAGTTAGAGGCTACAAGTTTGCCATCTTTGCTGCAATGAATTCAGAACTCTTTGCACTTCTATCTGATTGTAACCCAAAGAAGTCAAACATACAGTTTACAGCCCCTGAGCCACAGACGGAGCAGCCTGGCTCTGAGTAACTCCCCAGAGGACCAGAGCTGGACTAAGTTAGTGAGCTGACCTGGGTTCAGCTTTGACGCTGACCTCTAAATGGCCGGGGTCACAGCAGAGAGAGAGTGAGCCGACCCCAGAACTGTAAATGGGCTGTTTGAGTGAAAAGAACACATATATCAGCCTCAGGGCAGCTTACTGTGTTACACACACGTATAAAAACACACATGCCTGTGTGCACACACACACACACACACACACACTCACGTTTTATACATACTGTCACACATGTACACAGGCAATGAATTCTCTCCAAAAATGTCCAAAGTAAACAAACACCAAGAGGCCCAAACTGCAAATTGCCGTGACAACACTAACTGGTTTGACCTCAGTTTACTCCTGAGGAAAGAGATATGTAAGACTGTGAGTTATACCTATACACACACAGGTAACGTGCATATGCAAACAATGCCAAAAAATGGTGGCACACAAATGTTTCGTCTCTCTGTCTCTATCACTGCATTTGCGTCCTTCCATGAAGTATTTTATCGTCTCATTTTTTCACTGGGAATAAGAATAAAGAGCTACTGTGGGGGCTACCCTACAGGACCTGACCTGCCGGTGTGCGTGTGTGGAAGAGAGAGTGTGTGTGCATAAATGTGCATGAGAAAGTGTGCTGATGTGTTTATTCAAGTGGTTATAAAGATGTGTGTTCAGTTATTTACAGTATGAGCGTGCGTGTGATACTAAATTTAGCAGATAGTTTGTTTCCTGTTTCTTTCAGATGAGATCTACACACACATAGCTCTAGCTGCAGAAGAGCTTTATGGAAGACGTGTGTGTGGGTTGTGTATTCATCAGCCTAATCTTTTGCAGGGTCAACCAAAAATTATAATGAGAAATGAAAAATGTAATTAAAAAGGAGCAGTCAGAAACGACTTGCTCCTCTGTGTGTCAACTCGTACTATCCTCTTTGAAAGCCCACTTCAGGGCTCATCAGCCTCAGGTGGATGTAAGAAATGACCTCTGCAGCTTCCTAAACACTGTCTGAATGTAGACATTCATTCATAAAGCAATGCTCATTCTTTTATCTCCCAATTATTCCTCCATATTTCTATCTTCTATCTGTTCCTCTTGGAAATACTGTGAAATACTTCTTCTTTCTTTCTCTTTTCTGAGTACAAACTGTTGACCTGAACTGTTTTCACAGCTCCTGTACACTTCCTCTTTGTACTGTGACACACACACACTGTGGCAGACAGGCCTCTGGAGCCCCTGTTTTGTGTGTGTGTTAGAGTGGGGTTGTTTTCCAAGCTACATTTTGCTGCCACATGGATGTAGAGTGGTTTAGTATGTCTGCCTGGCAGGCTTGCTGACACACATACTCACTCTCTCTCACACACACACACACACAGTCCACTTAGAAGGGAGTTCCTCAGGCAGTCAGACAAGGCTCCCTTTCACACTCTGTTACCAAGATATACCATCACATTAGGCTGATAGTGTACTGCGTGTGTGTGTGTCGTGTGTTCATCACTGTATATCTCTCCGTAGCTTTATACTTTATCTATTTTCCTTTCGTTTCAAACACACTGAAAAAAACATATTCAAATGTCATGTTTACAAAGTTTTACAAAGATCGACAAAAACCTTCACAACAATCTAACTCATAACTAACTTTGATTCATCCTTTTCTTTTCTGGGTATTTTGGACTCGACAAAATTTGGTTTTTGTGAACCTGTGTGTTTTTACAGTGCGTAATGACAGCAGACTGAAGTCTTTCATCTGTCTGACTCCTAGCAGGCGCTGGAAAAATATGTGCATAAAACAAAAAATTACACTGAAATGATCTGTGTATGTGTATATGTCTGTGTGTGTGTGTGTGCCAGAGGTGTGGTCTGGATGACATTTTGCTTGAAGGTGAGAAGTGTACACCCCTCGCTCCCTCCCTCCAGGGACCCAAATCTGGCAAACATACACATATACACACTCAGTGAGCATGGAAAAGTTGTGATGTAATGACGCCACACTTGTCCTGCAGGAGAACACGTACATAACCGCACATGAGATCCCACATGCATCCACATACATGCAAATACACACACACGTAGACATCACGCGGATGGGCATCACAAACTCACACATTTTCTCCCCAACACTGGAGCTAAAGCGTAGGAACTCACTGTAAACACTCAAGTTTAGCAGAAACCCAGAAACCAAAATTGCTCCCACAACAGTGTGCCTGATTTGACCACAGAGGTCACAGGCAACAAAACTCTAATGTGAGCTGAAAACCAGAGAGAGTTTTCTCTTAATGATGGCAGACACTAAATTCTAATTCTTTCTTGTGGACTCGTTACCTAGCAACTAGTATATGTTGTAGTACATGTTGGCTGGGGATGCAAAAAACACAACGTGTGTGTGTTTGTGTGCGTAAAGGGGGAACATCGCTCAATTTTTCGAACATTTTTTTTCCAGCACCATGAAGAGTAGCTGTAGTTTTAAACGTGAATAACCCTCCTCAGGGATTACGCACAATATTTTGGCTTTTCCTGCAGCCTGAAATGCATTCAACACTTTCCAAATGCACCTAAAAAGTGAGGCGTTTAGTATTCTGACTACATGAGGCTACCTAAATCTGAGCTCGGTGCGCTACAGTCCCCAACAAGCAGATTGAATATAAACTCCAGCTTGTTCCTGTGTGTAAATGTGCACTGCAACTTGCACGCTTTTGGTAATACAGTAGTTTATAACAGGAGCGCAACAAAAGTCAAATTTAATGACACGCTTATGGCCAAGCGATTTCTCAGAAATAAAATGTTTTCGGGGTTTTTATGTTTTCGTGTGTTTCCTAGCGTCTGAAGCACACGGAAGATTAGTACATTTGAACTGTTACCAGATTAAAAAGTGACGACGCGGTTTTTTTTTGAAGAGGGAAAACAAAGTCATCATGTTTTGGGGTATCCAGCTTATTTGTCTACTCATCACTGTTTTGTTTGCGCCCTACTTTGCCTTCTCATTCTCCATGTCACATTTTCAGACTCGTGACAATGTCGACAAAGTCAACAAAAGATCTATTACATTCATGTTCATGATTAAACTTAGCATCCTAAAGGCTGATGATTTACCGGACCAAAAACCTATATGAAATATCCGGCGGCTTCAAATGCACAAACTCACAAGCAGGGATTTTTCACGATGCAGACTAAAAATTTAAACCCTAGTTCGTACGTTTCCTTAAAAAGTCACAGTACCATTTTCACCGCATAATTAATTTTCAACAGCTTACACCTCTCAGCCCCTCTTGTCCTTAATCGTCTTTGCAGTTAACATAAAAAAATGCAGCTTTGGTTATTAAGTAAAGCTGACGCAGACATCATAAGAATTCAATAATACGAATGTTGTGGTTACTCAGGCTACGCATTTGCAATATGGCCGACAATTTTCACTCGCTATGCACAGTCTGAATGACAAACCACAAAACGGGAGCTCACACAAAACTTTTTTTCAAAAAAAATATGTACCTGCAAACCTTCGTAAAAATTTCCATCTCTCTCTGACCCCAAGTCTTGATTCACTTTGATGTAAAAATATAACGGGTGCTTGACAAAAACTGCAAAAAGGCGCAAACTGGACCCTGAGGTAACATTAGGTCGAAAATATGAAACGGTTTTGTTTGCGGTCTAGGTCTAGTTGGGTTAAATAAGGGTTAAATCAGGTAAAACGTGGGTGACGAGGTTATGTATACAGGTTGTAGTGGTTAGAGAATAAACATAAAATAACAAAGTTTGTTAAAAGGTCATGACGGGGTCACTCTTGTACGGACACTGTCAGTTTGTAAATAGTCCTTTTTTTATTTTTTCAACAGACGTTTATCAGATATTTTACAACCTCAATAAAGGATGGGGGGGGAGCAGTAAGCTTTTCCACACGCGCCATCCAAAGACACACTGTTTTCGAGACACATTTACACACTCACACAGCCAAAATTTCTAACAAATGCCACCACAATTATCGCAAATCTCATAAAACATCCCCGCTCACTTGATCTCTCCTTAAACACGCTGCACACACACGCACGCACACACAGTCTGAGTAGTGCTACCTGGCACTACGGCCGTGCTAAAAATACCCCCATCTGTTCTGTTGGGGTTGGCCTGGGGGGTGAACCTGGACCCGGCTTATAAATGTCCTCTTTGTAGCGCAGTGGAAATGTCCAACAAATGACTCTTTTATTAGGGCAAGACAAAAAAACACAGCTAATTATGTTTACTCAGATCAGTGCCGGGACTCGCCCAACACACACTGGTTAGCGCAGGGGGCAGTGAGGGTGTGTGTGTGTGTGTGTGTGTGTGTGTGTGTGTGTGTGAGAGAGAGAGAGAGAGAGCGAGAGAAAGAGAGAAAGAGAGGGAGAAGGTGTGCATATGGAGGGGCTGTACACCAGAAACATTAGGGTGACGCTTACAGGGTGCAGGCCAGCAGTGTGTGGTTGTGCGCGCAAGGGTCACATATGCTTTTGTAACAAGAACGAAGATGAGAGAATTATAGGAAACAGTAGCAGGAAATGAATAACGGCACAAAGGAGGAGACAAAGAATAATTTACTATCTGACACACTGAGCCATGGGACAAGGGAGAGAGAGAGAGAGAGAGAGAGAGAGAGAGGAGTGGAAAAAGAGATACTGGATGTGATGGCGAGAGGATAAAGTGCCAAATAGAACGAAGTGTGAGGGAGTTTGGAGGGATAATCATAAATTAGAAGTCTGACTGACATGTGCAGTGGAACCTCTGGAACATAATTTGGGGTTAACTTAACGTCAGCAGCTCCTGCAGTGAGATTTCAGAGACAGACTCCACTAAACAGAGCTTTATCCTCAGATACTGAGGATTTAACTCAAATCCCAACCCAAAGTTGTCTCTTGCTCAGTTATATTTCCCGCCTTGGGGATGGTCGTTCTTGTGTGTTTCTGAGTATGTAGTTTTGTTACAACCGCGTGTTTGTTACTGCACGTTTATATCAGCAAAGATATACAAACCTAAATCCGACTAAACCTGTTATCGACCTTAGGGAGTCGTTTCTCTTTGATGGCTCCCTGTATTTACTGGAAACTGAAAGAAGAAAGACGCTAAAAGGGAAAGTGTATGATGTCATCTGAGACAGATGAGACCGATGAGGCCGATGGTCTGACTGAGACGCCAAACGATTTGCAGTAAAATGGACTGATGGTCCCGACAGTAACGCCAGCGTGCTGCTGAACCGCCCTAAAACCGATAAAACAACGAAATCAGGAACAACATCACCGACAGGAAAGACGTAAGAAGTGACAAACGTTTGGGAGAAAAGACGCAAAAGACACGAAGACATGAAGGAGACACACGGGGGGAGGGTCTACACAAATGGTACACAAATGCACCTTTTCCATTTGAAGTGGTGTAGATGTACCTATGTACCGCTTATATGCAGGACTGGTTGCTGTTAACATAGTTAATCAAACAAAGAGAGCGCCACCTACAGACAGCCACCATGTCCAGCAGCAGAACATCCAGAGAGGAAACCGTCACAATTCAGAGCAGAATTTATCAACTAATTGACTGAAACAAGAGTAATGAAAGCTGCACTACAACGACCTTTTTTCACCGAAGAAGCACAAGAATTGAATTTACATTTAAATTTTAAATTTCTAACATATGTATGTAAAGAGCATTGGGAGGATAAAGAGGAAACAAGGTCAGTGGCTGGGAGGGAATTCCTTCTTTCTTTAATGCTGTCCATCATTTTGCCACTGCCAGAGATACCAAGGAACCTGTGTGTGTGAGTGTGTTTGTGTGTTTGAATGGTGTGATAGGTCCTCGACTTGACAATGCATCCCGTCACTTTGTTGTCACGCCTCCGCATCAGAGAGACAGAAGAAGGCATGGAGAAGGAGAAAGAGGGTGAGGAAGGGAGGAAACGGGGAGAGGAAGAGATGGGGATGAGAGGAGGGATGAAAGTGAAGAAGATGGAGCGAGAGAGTAGAAAGAGACCAGATGAGAGAGTGGAAGGAGAGGAAAAAGAGAACGAGAAACCGTGAGAGAACGAGGCGCCAAAAACGAGGAGAGAAAGTGAGCGCCGAGCGTGGCGGAGGAGGCGGAGAGATGAGAGGCTGCTTGTATAAAAAGGAGGATTAAGTGAAAAGGGCTATGGATAGTTCAGCCAAAAAATGAGAAGAATGGAGGGCAAAAGAGAGAAAGAAAGAGAGGGAGAGAGAGGGTTGGCCCCTGACCCAGGGACATTATAGAAAGGGAGATTATGGTTGTTCAAAACTCTCTAAGCACTCACCCCGGGACCCCAGCTAATACCCTCACTCACACACACACACACACACACACACACACACACACCTCAGCTACCAACACATATACACATAGAATGTTCATACACACATACGTACATACAGTCTATAATTCACATTCACACACAGCCAATATATGAGTGATGGAATTCCTCTAAGCATGTTCATACACTTAGAACATTGGACTCGCTCTCTCACTCATTCTCACACACAAACACACACAGGCAAACAAAGAGAGGGGGGGGGGGAGGGGGGGT
>OMNV01016989.1:0-12256 GCA_900303265.1 Brotula barbata
CATCCCACCCGTGCGCAGGAATTCAAAGCCACAGCTGCAGCCAAAGCCACAAACCCCACCACCCCCTCCCAGAGTGTCATCCAAACCCCAACCTGATGCTCCAGCCCCAGTACCGGATCAGGCCTCAGATACCGCTCCGGTTCCTGCTCCGGCACAGGTTCAATCCCCAGCCCAAGCTGCTCCGTCCCCACCTAAGGTCCAGTCTCCAGCCAAGCCTCAACCCCAGGTCAAACCAGCCTCCCCTTCCCAGACCCCTGAGCCTGTGGCGGCCGAAGGCTCCGAGGCTGAGGCTGAGGCCCAGTCCGCTGTGGAAGACCAGCCAGGAGCCCAGCAGAAGAGCCATCCTCTGCTGAAGTAAGGACCACATTATCAACACAGTGTCCACCATGTGAAGACACGCTTGAAAAAGATGTTCTCGCCTGTCACATCATTTTACTCCTTTACCAGTTCAAATGCTGTTCAGTCTGTGACCTGTTGAAATACTTTATGTGTCACGTTTCATGTACTACTGCACCTCTTTGTCCGTCTTCTCCTCCCATATTAATTGCTTGCTCCCTCTCTCCCTTCCTGCATCCCCTCCTTCCACCTTTTCTCTTTCCCTCCCCATCTTCCTCACCTCCCCCCCACCCACTTGTCTCCCCTCCACTTCCCTTCCCAGTAAGTCCCAGTCTCTGACCAATGCCTTCAACGCCTTCAGCGACTCGACTTTCTTCCGTGGGGTCTCTAGCTCCGGCGGCGACGGCCAAGATGAGGCGAAGGCCGAGACCATTCGCAACCTCCGGAAGTCCTTTGCCAGCCTTTTCTCTGACTAGACTTCAGCCAAACCTCAGTCAGACGCAATTGAATTTGTTCCCTTCTGCCATTGGCCAGCGGTGACTTGATTGACATTTAATGTGAACCAGTCCGACATCAGAGTTTGTGTGTTGAGTGTAACTGTAATCCCTCCTTCCCAGTCCCACTCTGCACCCCCATTCCTCCTCGTGCGTGCGAGTGTGTGTATGTGTGTGTGTGTGGTCCGCTGAGTCCAGTGAATGAATCATTGGACTGAAGGAGTTATGTCATTGAGTAGAATAGAATACAATAGAATAGAACGGTATCTTTATTTTTCCCAGAGCACACTTCAGGAACACTTTATGAGATATATGAAAAGAATACTATAAAAGAATACAGATGGAATGTATATAATCGCTCTATAATAAATATATATAAAGGGAGATAAGCCAATAATAATAATAAAAAAAAAATACCCGCTAGCACTTTTAAATTAGCTATTGTCAGTGACATAACTCTTTCATCGGTTGGTTGGGTTTATACAGATTCTCAATAATAATAATCTGATATTTGACACTTGATGTTTCCCCCCCCAGGCTCTTTTCACAGTCCTGCCCATCTATTGGTGGGTTCGTTCCTGTGTAAATTCAGCCTTCGTGTCTCTAACCTTTGGCTACTGACGCCTGTGCTCATGGTTGCCACACAGTAGCCCCTTTTTTCTGTCCAAAAGCCTTGAAGTGTGTCGTCATGTGAGGGAGTTGAATATGTGTACGATTATCTGTGTTCAATTGTTATGCATGGCTCCTCTGTGACTTTTGGAGCTGAAGGGAGCTCTGATCAGTGTTGAGTTTTGCCCTCTGTTGCCTCTCTCTCTCTCTCTCTCTCCCTCTCTCCCTCTCTCTCTCTCTCTCTCTCTCTCTAGATGTTGTAGCCTTATTGTGAAGATGTTGTTTTCAATTCACAGCTACGTTTGTCGGCTGTGTAGGCCTGAGTCAAACACAACCTGAAATCAATTCATTTACTTCCAGCGTTGGATTAAGTGAGCCTTAGAGTGCGAGATTGATTGGGAGTACACTGTCGGATTGTCTCCCCGGTACGCCAAGTAAAATAAATCAAAACCAACAAGTAATTGGATGTATTTCTGGGCGTAATGAGACTCTGGTCTGTAGCTGTGACTGGTGATTCTTGTTTCATCTCTGTGCAGCTCTATCAGCAGTAGTGTAATGGATTGTTCTCATACAAAGACATTGAGGCAGTAGTGCAATAACACCTCGACATGACTGTTGAGCAATGTCACCCCATTATAAATATCACTATGATCACACCTACAGGATCCGTGTGTGTGTGTGTGTTACATACATTCATTTTACGTTTTCCTTTTCTCCGGCAACTTTCCAGGTTGCTTCCCCAGCGGCCGGCTGCTCAGTCCGTGATAAGTATCTTGTTTTACATTGTTGTTGTTGTTGTACGAGATGGATTTTAAGGCAACCTGGAACACACTCCCTTATCCTGACTGCTCATGTTCATTCGCTACATTTCAACTTAATATGTGTAAAATAATCTCAGCACTTAAGGAAATGCATATCAACCTTTTCTGCTTATCCAATCAGTACTACGTTGCAAGTAAATTATTAACATATTGTATTGTATTTACATGTACGTACGTTTGTGTGTATGTATGTATGTGTGTGTGTGTGTGTGTGTGTCATCTCAGGAGTTTATTTTTTGTAATATATTTATTGATTGATTTATTTTTTTGAGGCTCCATATTTATGGTACAATATATATATATTGTTTGGTTTGTATTGTGTTTTCATTTGTAACGCAATACTGCTTTGCATGATCTGGTGACTGATGTTTTATCTGTACAGATAAAAGTTAATAAAGATGTGGTTCCATCATTCCACTGATTCATCATGATGGGAGGGATTATTGAGCCACTGTCTGAGTTTACAGCTCTTTATTTCTAGTGATGCTAAAAGACAGTGAGATCAAAGGAAAGGTGGAGATGAAAGGAAGAAGATAAAAGTCCACACACAGATTCCATGGATTCCAGTTGATCACATTGAATAGATATATTATTGATAATATAAACAGTTTTAGACGTTTGTGCCTCCACCTGGCTCACAGTTCCTCCCCGTGTCCGTGTTGTGGTTTGTGTAAGAGGACCTTGTAATATATTCCCTGAGTATAATGATCATCTGCTGTTGCTGTGTGTGAGCAAAGTCCACTCGCTAATGTCTACAATAGTAAGGCCAAGTTTAAAAAAAGTCAGAATTCAGACTTTAATCTCAGAATTCTGACCACAAAACATGAAATGGAATAAGGCCAACAGACCAGCGCTTGCAAAAGTAAAACAAACAAGACTGGTTTACATTTTCAGGCTCCTGGCCTTCATCATAACCTTTATTGATTGACCACATGATATAGATTCTGTTCCCACTCAGAATTATGATTTTTCTCAAAATTCTGACCTTTTTGTTTGACTTGGCCCTCATCTTCCTCTGTAAATGTCAGCCCAAGCTTCAAGCATATTTGTCAATTTACATAAAACAGCACTATGAAACTTACCTCCAGTACCTCCAGTCTGCCAACAGGTGGCACTGCTCACATGTAAAAATCCGTAAATGATGTAACACACATCGTCCAGTATACAGTATCATATGGTTTAGGTGTGTCTTCAAAATGAATGAATGCATTCCTTTGCATAGAAAATAGGACTTTAAGTAGAATAATTGTTGTTTGCTTCATTAAAATGAACCTCTCACTTGTTAAATATCTAATGACATCATATACATGCACATGTACGTGTTGGGACAGTTAAAATATTAGAAAAACGAAAATAAAACATGGGACAATACGTGTGGAAAATACAAAGAAGAATTATAAGACGAAATCGCATATAAATAGCGTTTTATGACATCCTGTATCCTCATGATGCAGCCATTACACATCAGAATCACACACCCACATATCCACTACATATACATTTACAGTCACACACACACACACACACACAAATCATACACATGCCAACAATGACAGAGGAAAAATACTCCCCTCTCGGTCCATGGGGCGATCAGGCTGTGGGAACTTCCATCACTGCTCATAGGGACGTGGGCGTGGGCGGTTCATACGCCAAAGCAAGCCCAGACTAACCAAACCCTGTTTGTCTTGGTGCTGCTGATGTGCACACAGGGGGTCCGCCGGGAGCGAGGGTGTACGGACGCAATCACTGATCTGCTAAAGACTAGAATGTAATGGTGTTTTCATCAAATCAGCCAATATATACTGGAGCATGGAACCAAAACAACCCATTCAGACTCATTTCCTCCTGTCAAACATCAATATTGACCCTGTTTATTGCTTTTATCACCACTGTATAGTTTCCTACTCGCTGAAGCCTAGAGACGGATATGTCAGTTCCACTTTATAATCATTTCTCTGTTCTGAAACTGTAGGAGAGTTCTGTGAAGATAAAGAGTTCCAGTCCATCCACCCAAAGCAATACCACTGAGACTGCTGCAACTCAACTGTGTAAACAGTCAGAAATGATTGCTTTGGTTTGTTTGTGACAGGAAAATCCTCTGGGGTATCGTTTGTTTCCGTCAGCACAAGGAATTTCTGAATTTCTGCATGGGGAGGACTGTTATACATATGAGAGAGGGCAAGGGTGTGTGTGTTTGTGCATGTGTGTGTGTGTAAATAATGAAAGTGTGCCAGCTGTCTCAGTTCACGGGGTGAAATTATGATAGATCAAAGCGCTGATATCAAGCTGACTGTGTGAGTCTTACGTTTACGTTTATACATCATTTTAAAGCGTATCCTCTAATAAAAAAAACATAACGTTCCAAAATTCTTTAACATGAATAGGCTTGAATGCTGGACAATTTGTGCATTGGAAAACATTTAAACTTCAGTGTTCAATGTGCACAATTCTTCAGCTCATGGACTGGAAGCTACCATGGAAAAGAGCTTTCTACTGAGGTATGACATCATAATGATTTAACCCCCTAAACTCTGGTAAAATAAATTAGTAACTGAGTACACTAAGCCAAACAGCTTAGGGTTATTTTGAAGGACTTTTTAAAAAAAAAAACTTTAATTGTATTATTAATTGTATTGATTTAAAAAATCTTTGTTTTTCACGCAATTTCCCTTTAAAAAATCTCTTTCTTCCATATGTGTCGTGTATGTGGTGCACAAGCTAAAAACATGTTGGGATCAAACCTTGTTTTTTATTTGGTTCATGTCTCTTGTAGTAAATATGATGTATTGCATAAGTTAGTTAAGTTAATAAATAACTTATTGTTTCTTTATACCAAAAGTTTCAACAAACAAAACACTGAGGCAGAATTTGTGTCCACTAGGTGGCAGCAGAACTGTCTGACATTGGTTCTGATGACAACTTTAAGTTATTATAATGATTTCTTTACACGTTGAACAGACTCAGAGCGTCATGAGCAGACTATAGCCGTCAAACGTGTGTCCACCTGGTGAATTTAAGTGTAATAGGCACTCTCACTGAACTTTGTTTTGGATTCCATTAAAAATCTGAGTCTGTGGAGTCGGGGAGTGTTCTGTTGGTTTATCACAGCTTTATTCACCAAAACAGCTGCCCTCTGCTGTTGGACATGGGGCTGATAAGAAAATATAAAACTTATCTATACAGACAGCGTAAACCAAAACAAACAGCATGAGATGAAAAATGCAGCTTCATGTTCCAGTTTAAATCACAGTCTGTCTTAATACGTTGACTAACAAAATAAAACTCCTCCATTATCAAAATAAAGCAAATCCTAATGCTGAGGAGTAATCTGATGCCTGTGTGTGTCAGTTATATCAAGGGGAGGAGGGAGCAGAGAAGAGTGTGTGCTCACACATACTCACACTCACTCACTCACTCACTCGCTCACTCAAACACACACACACAAACACATACACACACACACATACAACAGATCTGACCACGCTGAGCTCCCAGACACACTTTGAAGGCTGACGCGCAAATTTCAATCTCTGAAGAGGATCCAGCCTGAAAATCAGCTGTCTGCAACGCAACACACACACGTCAGGTCAGTCGCCATTGGTTTGCTTTCAGGTTTATTGCACTGGGAGTGTGTGTAATGCACTAGAAAACAAATCACCACTAGATTTGATCTATCTAACCCTGCCATGAGATAAATCTGGTTATTTCCTGCGTGAATCTTCTTTAAAGGTCGCCTTTATCTCTGTGTATTTGTGACAACCTGGGTTATTTGAGGGTATTTATAGACACGAATGCAAAGTTGAAAGGATCCAGATTACATCTAAAGTTGAAGTTAAGGTGAACATTTTTTACAGTGTGACAGTGGTGCAAAGGAGGTGGTGTGTGTGTTTGTATGCGTGTGTGTGCACGGGGGGCGGTCACTGGATTGACAACTGGCACCCTGTCAGGTGTTGGGCCACAGTGTGTGTGTGTGTGAGCCACAGTATGTTTGACATGCAAACACCAGGCAGAGATTTTAGCGCTCAAAGCGGTGACAGTTTTCCAGGTGAGTACTGCACGCGCCCGTTTGTGTGTGTCTCTGTCTGCTCCTAGAGGACGTGGAAATAGAAATCAGTCAGAGAAACCGAACGTATTGACGGATCACGTCACGGCTCATCACTTTGTCTTCTGTGTCGGGTGAATAGTTTGGATTGGTGCACAAGAGAAGGTGTGACTCAGCATCAAGTGTCCACGCTGATTTTATTCCTATATTTACAACCGGAAGCAAACAAACCAGAGGACGAAAGTTTTTACGTCTATAAAATCGTTTCATCCTCATCGTGTGTATCGTTCATACCTTCGTTAATTGAATGTTTATGATTTGTTTTTAGTTGAGGGTTTTTTCCGATGAAATTATGCATTTTTCCACAAAGGGCCTCATTAGTGTTTTTGTTTTGCTTTGTTTACAACAAACCACACATGCGTTTCAAGCCTTTCGGGAAGTCAGCAGTAACTATTCATTTAGCTCCTCTGAAAATCATCTTGGACCGACTTGGATTTCGCTTGTAATCTGTAATCCATCACAGTCAACGCTGAGCCTGTTTTTAATTTTTGTCAAACTTAAGGATGGCACTGTGCGGTCGAGCAGCTTGGTAGTGCAGATTGGTACCACATAACCGCTTCCAATCCAGCTGGGGCCCTTTGTTGGATGTAAAAACCCACCCCACCCCCTCCCATCCATTATTCCTCGTTTCATGGTCAGCTGTCAAACGAAGACAACATAACCAAAACCAAATCTGAAGACAAGACAAATCTACATCGCCTTATCATGCGTGTGTGTGTTTACGTTTTGACACAAACTAAATCCAGTCGCTGCCCGGGAGCGAGTAAATCACAGGATTGTGTTACGGTCGGAAGATCTGTTGACAGTAATGTGATTTGTCGTAAATGGCCTAAAACACGCAAAACCACTGGCACGTCTCCTTTAAAAAGCGATGCAGTTCGGCCCTCTGGTGCATACAAATTGTTCAATAGCAGAAAATGTTCTGTGACCAGACGAGCCGGCCAAATTGTTGGAAATAAATTTAGGATGACAAAAGAGAGAGAGAGAGAGAGAGAGAGAGAGAGAGGGAGAGAGATTTCCCCAAAGGTTGAAGACGTAGATGTTTTCTGTGTTGTATTAAAGGAGGAGAGGAGTCACACGTTAACCTCAAACATTTCCTTTAAATTCATGTGAGGACGTCAAACCAAGTTCACAGAAGGTTAACTTGGCTATTTTAAGGCAGGAGAACTGGCCATCACTTCAGAAATGAGGAATTTGCTTATTTTGGAGAAGTGTGGAAAATGACATTTGCATGATGAATTGCCATCATATCCCTTTCACTATGCGGCATGTGTCTGCTCAGCGTGGTCGTTTCTCTTTCCTAAGGCACATTTGGAAATGAGTCAGAAGACAAAGGCATCGCTTTCTGCCTATCTCGTCAGTTTCCCGTTTGGAGTGTTTTCTCGTCGACACGCCGTAAGCGGGCGACTTTTATCTGGTAAACATGTCGGGTGACGCGAGGCCGTCCGTGGAGAACGCGGAGCATTCCTGTCAAAGAGTCAAACCTGTTAACGTATTCGAAAAGGTGATGGAAAGTGTTAACGGTGTGAATCTGCGAGTTGTCGCTCCTTTCGTGGAGTTCACCACGCCCACGCCCTCGACCTGACCTGAGGCTGACCTCTCGTTTTTCTTCAAATAATGCTCCAGTTTCTCAGCTTTGGAAATTGAAACACAAAATTTCAATGAACAATCTGACTGATGCAACGAAAGGCTCATGTGGGTGGGTAGACAGACTATGATTTCTCCTCTCTCTCTCTGTCTGTGCGTGTGTGCCTTTGTGTGTGCGTGCGTGTGTGTGTGTGTGTGCGCGTGTGTGCGAATGAGAGAGATTTGGACTTTGTTCTGTTGTCATAAATGGAAGGAGTGTCCAAAGATACCGTGCAATGTTTATGTTGCGCCTCGCATGGCCTGAAAGTTACGTTCACCTCTGTTGACACTCTTGTGAGCTTCACCACAAAGCCCATATTGTTGTGTGTCGGCGCAAAAATAGTTTTCATCTTTTTAAAGAGACTGGTTGGATTTCTTCAACTGACCGATTGTTGATTCAGCGCTCTGGACTCCACCTATTTACCTATTTGTCTTCTTTCCATGACACCGTCACAATGCTCCGTAAATATCCAAACGTTGTTGTGAAAAGTGAGCTCTCACGCGTCCAGACTGCTACACTCTGGTTCCCATCGCTATGGATTTGGTTTGACTCCATGAAATCATATTGATGCAGCCCGGTTAGATATTAAACTTAGGTTTAATCATTAATTCAAAGACATTAACTTTTACATTTAATCAGGGAATGTCCACGAATTGTTTATCCTTGTCTTTTAAATCAAACCCCTTGAAGAGGAAACGTCTCTGAATCACTTCGTTCGGCACACACACCAATAAAAGCCGATCTATTTCGGTTTCAAGGATGATACGGAACACGGCGTGTCAGATGGAATCGATGTTTCGTTATTTGAATAAACGTATAAATGACTTAAGTTGCAGCAACTTTTGTGGTCGTGTTGGGGTTGAAAGGCAGAATGTGGCTTCTAAGCTGCCAATGTTTGCATGCGATGTGGCAGTCTTTCACGTCTATATGAAACTGCTGTGCCAAGATATGTTTTGTTTTCCGACTATCAAGATTTCTGCTAATCCAGTATCATTTCAACCCCTTAAACACCGCCGACTTGAACAGTAATTGACCTCGTTTGAGGTAAACATTTCAGGGTAATGTAGAGGACTTGTAATGGACTCTCTCACATCAGGAACTCATTCATAATCAAGTATACCAGAAAAGTCATGATTTCAAAACTTTGATTTTTAACGCATGAAATTTTGAAATTTCTGAAAATGCCCTCATTTCTGGCTTCTTCTTTTTTTTTCTGCCGTTTTATTGGTTACCGACATTCCAACCATAAATTGTTCGGTTCGTCTTTGGAATGCCATCTTGCTGATTCAAAGCGAACCTAGAAATCCAGATTACAGTGAAACGTTTCCAACTTCGCCCTTCATCGAATCTGCTTATTTTGGTACAAAATGAATCATTTGTATCAACATTTGTCCTCATTTTTTGCTCTCTGCAGTGAGAAGACTATGTAACAACCACTGTCCTTCACTGTGGGAAACATCACAGAGCCCTCGGATGACCTCTTTAAACCTGATATTGAATTATGTCTCAACAAAGGCTCATATTCATTCAAGAAGAAAGATACATAAAGTGTTAACTTATGCTGTAATATTTGCATTTTATACGAGGCGTTCAACAAAATACAAGAGTGTGTAGCATCAGGGTAAAGATCAAAAGAGAGCATGAATGTTTATATCCAACGTATGATAATCAGAGGATACTTCTGGCCAACTCTGACGTTATTAACCAACAGACATGAGCCATCTTTGGTCTGATTACTCTTCGGAGAGATGTGGGAGCAAACAGCAGCTCATCAGGTCAGAACCTCCGACTCCTCGGGGACCCTCAGACCGATTCATATGAGTCTGTGCGCTCACGGTTCCTGCGGTTTTTTGGATTGCGGCGGTGGAAGACGTGGGTGTTTGAGATGAGATCATCTTATTCAGGATGATCTGTGCTGGGGGAAGTCGAACACTGGATCCTGGAGGAACTGAAACTGAGCGTCAGAGTCAGCGGCGACTGTCCGTAGCTTCTTTGGTTGCCCGGCACACCTTTTGTTCCTCGACTGAAGATGGCGTCATGTGTTGTTCTGTTGTTGTTCAGCTGAACAGCAGCTGAAGGCAGCGTCTACTCCCCTCTTTTCCTCTTCTGTGCGAGAAACAGGGGATGACCCTTCCCGCATTCGACCTCTCCCTCTTCCTACCGTGCTTCCCCTCCTTTTACTCCCCGTCTCCCAGCCATAAATCTTCACATCATAGCTGTGATTACTCTCAGGGATCTGAGCTCACACTCACACACACACACACACACTCACACACACACTCACACTCAGTGATCGTTCATCTAAATAATCTTCACTGTCCTCTTTTCCCTCTCATCCTCATCCTTCCAAACACACGTGCTGTCCTTATTTGAACACAGGTTCAGACCTGGGTGTGTGTGTGTGTGTGTGTGTGTGTGTTTGTGTGTGTTCGTGTGTGTCTATGTGTGTGTGTGACAACATGTTTTGCTGTCATAAATGGGAGGAGTGCCCCGTACCATGCTTTGTGTAGTCGTTGTGCACGTGTGCAGATGTTTATGCGTGGTCTGTGTGTATGCACATCCGTGTGCGGTGGGGCACAAACGTGTTCTTGTGTGTGTAAGGCCTTGACAGCTCGCACCACTCCTTCCTCTTATCCAGTGAGGAAGCTTTTCGGGCTCCAGGGACTCATCAACCATTAACTCATAACTATTTAAAGGAATTGGGGGAAAGTTCATGTCCTCAGATTATTATGAAAACTGAAGCTTCCCAGGGAGCAGCTTGGTGTCAATTATGGAAGACACACACACACACACACACACACAAACAAGTGAAACGACTATTCTCTCTCACTCTGTGCCTTGGCATGTCCACGCATGTGCACCTTTCTGCCCTTAAATAATCCTTAGTTTTGTGCGTTCGCTCCTATGTGTGCAGATGTACACACACACCTCGTGTCTTTGTTTGTCCAATATGTGTGTTTCTTTAATATTCCCCCGAGTCCTGTAGAGTGGAGTCAGAGTCACCCTGTCGTCCTGATACAAGGCCCACCTCACGTCCCAGGCACATTAGGACCCTGACTGTAATGTCCAACATATCCTGAACACTGTGTGTGTGTGTGTGTGTGTGTGTAAAAATGGAAAGCCCAGTCTTCCTTCAACGCCTGGAATCACAATGGACAATTAAACTACAAGGCAGCGATCAAAGCATAAACTGACCGAAGACTCAAGACTTAGATTTGCACTTTAAGTTTACAACAACGTTGTTTTTTGTTGTGTCCTGATTAAAACATTGTGTTTTTGACATTTTCAAGTCCCTTGCCTCAAAAAGCGTTATTACCCACAGACAGGAGATGGAGTCACTCAGCGCGTCACCGCCAATAATTTCAACAAACTTTACACTCATGTAGAAGTCAAGAAGGAATTGATTTTCTTTAGCTGTGATAACTCTGTGACAGGCCTGATCAGGGCACCACGACACACACTGATCATTATGGGGAGCTCAAATCATGGTTTTGCAGTCAGGATCAGAATCAGAATTCCTTTATTGGCATCACTCAAAGTACAATGAAACTGGGAACAACAAATTAAATTAAAAAGAAAAAACTTTAAATTTGGGGCTCTTTTTCCTTTGTTGCAAAGTTCAGATCTTTTTGAAGTCTGATTCGTGCCTACTCAGACACTAAGGAACATCAAAAAGGAAAAACACAACTTTTGCCCAGCTTGGTGGAGACGTTTGACATTTAAATATGGCGACAACTCACCCAAAAAATGATGGGAGGAGCTACAAATGAAAGCTCCTCTCCATATCAGATTACAACCAGAACGAACAGAATAAATCTGTGTAATGTTGGGATGGTTAACCGTGGTTAGTGGTTGTCACGGCTCTAGGCTTCCTAAGTTGCTTCACGGTTTGAGCGTCATTCGGCTGCTCTTGTGTTGGTATTGCACGAGGAGGCAGAAGTGACTGCAACACTGCATCACATCAACACTGAGAGGAGGGGGAGAAGTGCAACCAGAGGCACGACAAGCTCGCCTGTCGGAGTGTAGCAACAGGAAATCATCTGCATCAGATATCTACCACATACACACACGCGCGCGCGCGCAGGAGTACGTGCAGGAGTATACATGTGCAGACGAAGATACTGTCAACGTATGGATTCATAGACAAGTTTAGATTGAGAAGTGATAAACGTGCATATAAAAAGGAATGAATGACATCCCCCACCCACCCCCAACACACACACACACACACACACACACAAACACACACACACTCAGACTGTCATAC
>OMNV01016990.1:22707-47869 GCA_900303265.1 Brotula barbata
TCTGCAGCTGTTGCAGAAGGATTTATCGAGTGATCTGGGAGAGTCCGTGATTGTGTTCCCGTCATGTCTGTCTTATCAGCTGTACAAAAAGCACCACGTGTTGGTCTGTGTCTGATGAACGTCTGGGTCGGCTCTCTGTGATTTCAAACACTGTTTGATATCAGTTATTAATTTCTTATTATTTATACCTTTGTCAGTTTCTTGTCAGCAGATATGCAAAAAAACAGACATGCTGTATTTTAATCAATCTATCCAGATGAATTGTGTCGTGTTATTCATTTTGATGTGTAGTTATATTTTTGTTTTTGTTATTGTTGTGATATTTTATCATTAACTTTATTGATTACCTGTATAATATGCTGTCTCTGTACTGGACATAGTTCAAAATGTTTTGCTTTTCTGATCAACAAACTATTAACGGCTGATGTTTTTTTATATCAGATTCTTACAGCTTATAGTTGTCTCAGATCTAAAAAAAAAACCTGTGGCATAAACATCTGCTATAAACATTCACTGCTCATAAACTGTACGTTCACGGGTTGGTTTCATTTTTCTGTCCGTCCGTGCCAACGTGCTGCAGCATGTAATCCGTGCTGCACTCAGACCAGCCTGGGAGTCTGGCTGAGAAACACTGATATGAGAGGAAGAACACATTTACTGGTCCCACTTCCTCTGAGGTTCCATGGTGACACATGTGGTTTAGTACTTGACTGACTGTGCACTGTACACTTCGTCCATGAAATTAAATATACATCTCTGCTGGAATTTTTCTGGAGCAAACAGCGTGTGGAGCATCAGAATGAGGTGAGGCCGTGTATAGACACTCAGAGGTGCAACACAGCGAGCGTAAACCGTCCAACGGCTGCACTTGACATAATGTTGCTGCACATGTATTCAGGAATTGTATCTATGCCACAGGGGTCACAGATGGAAATACTAGAATCACACCAGACCGCTAAGCTTTACAGAGCCAAAAAGATGAGACACACACACACACGAGCAGTAATATTACATCAACAAATAAAACTACCAGCTTCAAGCCCGAGCTGCTAATACTGTGCTTCTTTTTCTTAATATTCCATATGTAGTAGAACACACACACTAATTGGAGCGGAGCACAAAAATGCAAAAAAGTGTGTAGTTTACTTTTTCAAATAAAGAAACATTTATTGAAAATGCAAATGTACATTTGTATGATACAAATCGTCTTTAACGCTGCTATCCAAGTGAGTCTGTTTGATATGGACAAACACATTAAAATAATAATTTAAGCCGCAGGGAGATATGCATCTATGATACACCATCCAGCTCTCTGAAGTGAAAGCCAATCAGCTCTCCTATCATTTCCTCCACCCTCACACAGATTCTAAAATATTCATCCAGTTTGGTTTGTTTGTTCGTCTGCATCGAATGCTTCCCTTCGGCACCCCACAACAAAAACAGAACAGTTGTGCTCTATCAAACTCCAATAAATAAATAAAGTGCTCCACATACAGCTGGATTTAAATCAGCAACACCTCACTAGCATTGATTATATAAAGTATAATTCATATCACTGGATATACAATTTATTTTGGTCTCTCTAAAGGTGGAATGTCTAAACATTTGATATTGCAAAACATTTTAACGACAGAAAAATGAGCTATTTACAAAAACAATGTGAGG
Source organism: Brotula barbata (assembly GCA_900303265.1). Lineage (NCBI taxonomy): Eukaryota > Metazoa > Chordata > Actinopteri > Ophidiiformes > Ophidiidae > Brotula > Brotula barbata. The sequence continues at coordinate 24,373 of OMNV01016990.1, forward strand.
AATTGTGAGTAGAATAATGAGGGAGGATGGTTATGATGGAATGAATCATTTGCATTTTCACACGACAGAACTCATTTCCTGATCATCAAAAAGGGCTTTTAAAGTGTAAGTGTAAAACTCTGTTACTCCAGTGATCACAGCCTAAAAGTTCATCTTCATGTTTTTTTCATAAACATTTCATGGTGTCTGCGGGTAGGCAGGGAGGTGGCAGTGCAACCCAGTCAGAATGGACACTGTAGAGGAGTGGCATCAGAATAAAAGCTGGTTTTGACAATAGAACCTCCGAAAAGACGAGCCTGTATAATCATTAAATCAGTGACACTATTATTAATGTGATCATTATATAATGACAAATTTCTCATTCTTTTTCCACTTCTAACATTCTAACTTCTTGTATGTAGTTATTTTTTTGGATGTGTAAGTGCTGGTGTGCAGGTCTTTTATTTATTATGTTCTTTACCTCGTCTGACGCACCCACATAAAATGTTTATGTTTTTGTAAGCGTGAATTTTGTCGCCTCAAAGTTTTTTCTGATAATGAAAGAAAAAAAACATAACTATGCCATGTATCCACACTTTGATGTTCTGTGCTTTATGGGACTTTCTGTGAAGGCTAAATATAACAGCTTTTTACACACGGTAGTCAAGTGTCAAAGGTCACCTTGCGTGCCTTAGCTGTTTCACAATGTGCTGAGTTGACTACGGGAACTCTGCACTTCATGGCACAAGTGAGGGACTGTGGATAGTTTTGATCCAAATGAGATGTACTGAATGGCAGCGAGGGAGGTGAAGGAGGAGTGACAGGAAGTTTTTTTGCAACGTGACTACCAGCTGTAAAATATAGTCAACAAAGGCCCTGTGCTTTCTATTCCGTGTGCTCTTTAACCTTGCAAATGTGTGTGTGTCATAAAGCAGAATAACAGTCATCCAACATAAACACACATTATAACACACAAATACGGACATGGATTCTATGGTGATCGATCCAGCAGTTTTCCTTCAACGTGCTGTAATACATGAAAATGCTTCCAGGCAGAGGTCAAAGGGTTAATGAGTCTCTAAATGCATTGTGGGGATTTTATACTGTTGGAGTGTCGAGCGTGTTCAGTTAAGTCAGCACATTTAACAGCCCTTGTGATTTCCTGTCTGATGAGGGAAATGAGCAACAGGGCGGTGCTGCAGTAACCCCTCCCTGCCAGCAGAGGCACCAGTGTTATCTCCTGTAAGATAGTTTGATTGTCGGCGGACTGTCATGCTCTCCCTGCCTGAAAGCATCTGAGAGGTCTTATGGGTTAGGCCAGTGTTTGAACAGTGTGTGTGTGTGTGTGTGTGTCTGTGTGTGTCTGTGTGTGTGTGTGCGCCTTTAGGTCCACTGGCAGGAGCAGTCGATGGGCTCCTGGATGTTGTAGCTGACCCAGGTTGCGTTGCCGCTGCAGTAGAGTTGCACAGAGCGCTGCTGGAGCCCCGTTTCCCTGCAGCACTTGCAGAAGCGAACATACGTGTTGATATTGTAGTTGTAGATGCTGGCAGACGGACACTTTCCGTCACAGGACACAATATTAACCTGCAGGACAGAGACAAACGTTGATTGCTGTCTTTAACACCTCTGCCATGGAGGTTTTATCTGTATTTGTCAGGCAGAAATCAGTCAAAAGTTAACTACGTTTAGCCTTGAGATCCAAATGCAGGATTATTTGTCACTTTCTTTCACTTTACACGATGAGGAATACAGCAGTCTGGTTTACTAATGAATTAAAAAGTTAAGGTCCATGTCAAGCAATCAGGCTGACGTGTAATGAGTCACGAAGAACCGGTAACAAATTTAATGAAAAAATAATAATTACAGGGTCCAAAATTCATTATTTTGTCTCAGTCTAGTTTTTCTTTTAACTTTGGATGGAATGAAAAATGAAATGGAGCGCCTGAACAATATATCAACAGTATATCCTACTACTATTTCTGCCTCAGAGGATAATAATATATAAAATTTAAAACTGGTGAAAAAAAACACACATATCTATTGTTATAATGGCCTTAAGAAGGCATTTGAAGTGTAAACTAAGTTTTAAGACTTTGATTAGATTCTGTTGACATACCGGCCTGTTGCTGCGACAGTCATTCTTCCGGATCGTCATCCTCACTGTCACCCTCTGACAGGACTTCCCGTCCTCTTTGCCTGTTCACAAGACAACAAATCAAACCAGGCAATTAAATCACACTTAGCAGCCAACATTCAGGTCAAAACATCTGAGGAAATAGAGCAAACACCAGGAAGATGAGGAGGAGGAGGAAAGTAGCCATGATGAACACAGATGCTGTTAATCGTGCAGTTTTTGGAGCAGCTTGGATTAGATGAAGGAGGTGAATAAATAAATACAAGAAATGATGATTATTGGAGTTTCCCAGTGAAAGAACAAGGAAAGAGGAAGCCTCCTGATCAGGCAGGAAATATATAAAACACATTCCACTGAAGAGACCATACAAAGATGGATATAGTAAAGTAGTAGAGTTGTAGCCGCTACAGAAGACCAGCACGAAATTTCAAAATAAATACATTCGTGTAAACTGAACTGTGAGGGATTTAAAAGTTTGGAGTGTTCTGTGTTCCGCTTGCCAGCAGCAAGCTGAATATTTCAAAATGACGTCATGTGGGCACTCTATGAATGCACTATTGATGTCATGATAATGTTTACATAGCCGACTACCAAGTGACTTACCTGGTGCAGCATAGCAACAACATGCACTGCAGTTGGAGATTAAGGCTGGATAAAGAACGGTGAGCTCGATCAAGGATACACACAGGCCAATACAATGGGACGTCCATGTCACAGAAATATGACACAACAGAGATTTCATTTTGATCACAACAACAACTCATGGAGAACCCCAAAGTAAGACAGTTTGGAATTCAGGAGAATCAATATGATATCAAGTCGATCAGCTTTTAAAGGCAGTCTGATTTTACATGAAACCCACTTGATGCTTTTCTGTAAAGGTTATTTCTGTCATTTGGTATAATAAATGCCCAGTTCGCCAAAGTACAAGAAACACGTTACAGTGCAACAACATGGAGGCATCTGATCCAAAGATCAACTATCAACAATAATGGAGGCGTACATGGGAGAAAGAGGCACCGGTGCCCAAACGCAGACTGACCGCTACAACGGACCCTAGCTGGCTGGTTACAATCAAATTTAAATGGGTGCAATGCAAGAGGACCTCAGGTCAGGTTCTCTAACCTCGTCATGTGGACCTTTTTGCCCCACATCCCTTGACCTTAGACCTGTGCTGCTGCAGGACACAGGACGAACCCCCAGGTCTAGAAATCTGGGAGGAATAATCATGTAGACCATTATCTTGGTTTCTCTACTCATTAATTAGTTGCCATAAAATGCCACACTTAGCCGCTTCAGTTGTCCAAACAGCTGCCCCCTGGTGGTAAAGCACAAGATCTTCTATAGCGGCTACATGTTCCACAGTGACAGACCCCGACACCAGCCCACTTCAGTAACTACTGACACATGCAGTTGTCTAACCCCAACTACTCGGCTACTACCAACAGTACATTGTTGGCAATCAACAATGCACTGCCCAGACAGTGCGAAATGGGGAAAGAGTTGAGTTGTCATGTACATGATCCACAGGGAGCAAAGGGTTATGTTATTGTCCTCTCAATGTAAAATCATTTTTCTGCCCACAAAAAGTGTGGTAGCCACACCCCGTTTATGTGTAAGGAGTAACTTAATTTTTATGCCTTTAAATAAATCCAACATTGTTAATTCTGATTATGTTATTTGATGTGTAAAAGCTAATCAGCTAGTTCTCCTAAAAAGTGTACAAAAAGTCAAGGAACATTTTAATATATAATTTTTTTTTTTTATCTAACTAAAGATAATAAGCTATTTTTTATTCAATAACATGTTGAAGTACATTTGGATTTTTTCAATGTCTGACATTTTTGTCTGTTTTTAATATGAAACATTTGGAGAACAAACACGGATGAATTCAGGGAGGCTGAAATGAGACGACAGTTGAGAGGACGTGGTGAATAGGGGAGCAGTTTGCAGTCAAACTTTGGGGATTACTAAAAGTTTTCAATGGTTTTCTTTTTTCCTTTTTTGGAGGGAGTACATTGTTGAATATCAACAATGGCGCTGGTAAGCCTTGTTGTTTTGGTACCTCGTTCACAGTTTGTGTTAACTGTGGGAGTCAATGGGCTAACGGGGAAAGGGAACAGAGGGAATCCAGTACCTGGTGGGATTGGTACATGATGGTGAGCTGTACATAAACCACAAACCCACTCGATGCTTTTCAGTGAAAACTCCTTCTGTCATTTGGCATTGAGGAATCTGGTGCCATTTTTACTGGCAAGACTTTTTACTGGACTCACTGAAAAGCACACTGACAGATCCTTCTAATCTGAGTAAACAGCAAACAAAAGCTACAGACATAAGCCAATTAAAACATCTGGTTGAGGATTTTGGACTGACGCAGACGAACTGAAGGGCAAACATGTTGGAAACATGTTGAGCGACAGGTGAGAGCGCTCTTCAGTGTCAGCTGCACCCTATAGCTCTACACTAACTACATTACAGCTGCTACCATCTGCTCAGATACTCACATGTCCTGCAGCATCCATCCATGTAACTTACAACAGTTCCACCAACCTGAGTGGAGATAACAGAGTCAACACATGACAATAAATATGAACCTTATAAGGATGACATTCTTGGACTGAAGCCTCTGTTGGTTTTTTTTTTAAATTTTGTGTCAATATTCAATATTGTGAGGTGTCTGTTCATTTTCAAAGTCATCCATTGTTAGTGGTTTCTGAAACTCACTTCAGCTAATCACAGACACATGAAAATTGCCTATTACACTGCATGAATACATTCTTAAAAAGTTTTATTTTATTTCTTTAGTGCTTTAGGAGTTGTCACATACAGTGAAGTATACAAAACCTTGTATCTTACTATAAGTCTGCCTTGCATACAATGAAACGCATCAATCTGTAAAACTTTGTCATCGTATTATCCTCAAAAGAAATATCATTTAATTAATTTTTTAAGCCAGTTGACTTTAACATGCTTCCATTTAGAATGTAATACTTCACTGTAATTGCAAGGATTCTCATTCTTCACTACATTTATTTATAAAACAAACACTAACCATTTGTCAGTATCGCTGTCTCCCATTCGGTGGCCCTCTGAATGGTGTATGCTGTATGCATTCTGTTACCCTATCCCAAACCGTGACACCGGAGTAGCTCTCCCAATGCATATTGACCTGACACACTATATTTATTGGTCATTTTTAAAAATGTTTATTTCAATTCTGGCATGTGCACGTGTGCCTTTGCACATGGTTGTGGGTGTAAATATGCGTCTCCATGTATGTGAAATACCTTAGCGTGCATGTGTATGCGTGTGTGTTGCAGCATTCTCACCTTCGTACACTCAGTTTCGTTGAAGGGGGGGCAGCTGAAGTTGTAGGAGATGAGTGTAGGCCCGGACAGAGTGTCTGTGCAGTCAAACTTCAAGCAGTTTGACACCCAGGACTTCCCGGGCTGCAAATGATAACAGCAGTAACATTAACCACTGTGATGACAAGCAGATCTGTCAGCTGCGCCGCCTTCATTGTCGTGTCATAAACTCCCACTTCCCGCTTAAAAATGCATTATAGCTTTAAAATGTGAAATGCAATCATTGTGGTTGTATGTTATCCCTCTAGCACAAAGTATTAAGAGGGGCAAATTTAATTAGGTATGTAACTTATGAGTTTTTTATCTTTATCTTTCTTTTCCCCCCTCAGACTTCTTAGCATAGTGCATGTCAGTTTAACTGTGTTTTACAGGGCCACTAAACAAAAGACCCAACCCAAAACTCTCAAGGAAGAGAGAGAAAAACCTCCCCCCAAAAAACTTTAACAAGTGAGGAAAAAGAGGAACAGAGAGAGATAGAGAACAACTAAAACAGATAAAAATACAACAAAAATCAAACCAAGACAGTGTTTGGCTTTAATTATTACCTTATAGAGCATTGATGTCCCGTTCTCATGTTGGTGGACACAGGATATATTTTTACAAACACCACAGCATGTTGACTGGTCCTTAGGTGGAACGTAGATCTGATTCTGAAACGGAGATAAATATTTGAGTAAAGATTTGTTCCAAAAATGTCAGAATTGTGTAAATGGGAGTTCTTACTGGTTGGCATTGAGCGGAGCAGTTTGTACTGATGGTGCGCAGCAGATGGAAGCCGCTGCTGGGGTCCAGGCTGCGACTGCACTGCCTGCTGTAACACAGACCGTCCTCGCCATGCTCCACCAGGGTCTGACCAGGCCGCAACACACCCCTTTCACCATACACACACACCGCTTCCCTCACTGGACACACACAAAGATGATATTAAGGTTACATCATACTGGCGTGAAGGTCCAAATTTTGGTTTCTTTCTTCTTCCCTGTACTCCTTTTTATTTTCCCTCTTATTTTACTTTACCCAAACACAAATTATCATTACATTTATGTGCATGCATGCCACTCGTGTTACTTCCTCTTGTGACTTCTTTTTTTTAGGAGCTTTACTTCTGTATCCTTTGTCTTGGTCATTTGTCCTTCTCCTTTGATATCAACCAGCAATCCTACGAGTGGAACTCACCACATTTGTATCTTCTGCAGGCACATTGGTTTTGTGGGTTAGACAAGGACGTCCGATCCAGCTGAGTGGTTTCTCCCTGCAGAACATTGTTTATACCAAGCATTAAAATGCATTCATCGTGTCCAGATACAGTATCAGCATAAGAACATCTAAATGGACATCAATATCACTGGGACTCTGTTGTCAGGTCATCGGGCACAAGTGACAAAAATAACTTTAAGCATCTAGAGGTCTATTGAAAGTGGTCACGTAGTTCATTCTGTCATGGCCTCCATTAATCTTGGTAAAAACATGCCTAACGAAACATTCCAGTACATCTAATACATACCAGGCTACATTTCGGGGAGGGTAATTTCTCACAGGCGCACTCTGAAAACAGAAAACATGAAGAATCAGAAGGTTCACAATTCTGAAAAATTTTACTTTTCATTGTTGCTTTCCATCAAAATATTTAAATGAATACAAAGTAAAAGTATTATCAAGTGTTTCTTGTTGGAACTTTGGCTCGAGGGGTCATACCACATGTTTGGTTAGGACAGCAGAGACCCGGCTTGGATACTGACACCACCGACATCCCATCAGGACAACTAAGTTGAGAACACCTGTAAGGCTCACAAACTGTGCATGTGCACAAACACATACACACACACACACACACACATCAATCATTAATTCCCAGCTCTTATATCTGTATACAGTACTGTTACCAAACTCCTTGTCTACCGAGCGGTACTTGTGCCTGAAGGAATCCAACATTCTCAGCATCACCACAACCATCACCTAGCACCAGCAACGATGGACAGGCCATTATACGCTTGACAAATACCTGCCTTCCGAAACAGAGCGATCGCCTATGATAATAATGTGTGTGTGTGTGTGTGTGTATTCTAACCGCAATGGTAGGCAGGACAGCAGCGGTCTGTGGTGTTTCCATCTACTGTCAGAACTTCGCCTTCCTGGCAGAGTGTAGGTGTCTCTGGACAGGCAGAGCACACTGCAAGAAAAACAAACTTGAACTGAACAGATAAATCGCACCATCAATTCCAGCTTAGCCTGTGAGCCTTCCTTCATAGTCAAGTATGTACAAATGTAGGAAGTGAATTTACTGCAGATATGAGCCAAACAGCAGCTTCCGTCCGCTTTGGTGGCAATCAGAGTCTGGTCCTCTCTGCAGGAGGGAACATCCATCTCACAGAGCTCAGGATCACACTCTGTAGAACACACACCACACACAAACAACTGAAGAGGAGACTATGACATATGCAAACATAAACACAGCAATTACAGATCCGTCAATTTATTGATCAGAAAGTATTTTCAATAGTTTATTGATCAGAGAGAGGACTCACCACACACGTAGTCCGGACAACAGGAGTCCTCTCTGTAGTACGACACCAGCTTCTCCCCATATTTACACTTGGGAGGGATCAGGTCACACAGACTCTGGTTACACACTGCAGAGTCAGAAATTACAACTACACATTATCATCTATCACTCTTGATTTCAAAGTGAACACTTAATATCTGAAAGTTAGATTTGATGATCAAGACTTGTTGATTCACTCATAACGATGCCTTTGCAGAAAGGTGTCAGAAAAATCAAGCAAAACTTTCTCTCTAGTGATCAAGGTAACTACAGCACATCGTGTGGATGAAAAAACACGTGGCCTGACCGCAAACTCTCTGTGGGCAGCAGCTGGTATCATCAGCCAGGCTGATGACCATCTCTCCAATTCGACCACACACCGGGGATGTCACACTGGAGCAGTTATATTCCACAGGGACTATGGTGTCATTGTCACAGCGGTACATGCAGCAGCCATCCAAAGAGGCCTTCCACATTTCACCATGTGCATGGGGAACACCAGAGCTATCAGTGCAAGCTGGAAACATACACACATCACCATGAACATGGTTGTTAGTGGTTGAGTAGGGGGTCAATAGATTTTCTTCTTTCCAGAGACACGAATACAGAAAATGTTCTGTTATTTTCTCATTTTCATATTAAAGATATTCATGTTTTTCAATTTTCTCTCAATCTTTACACTAGTTTCAAGAAGTTCTCAACCCCTGGCTTCTTACCACACTTGTCGGGGGAGATGCAGAGGGCAGAGTATGACCGGTGAAGGAGCGTTCCCTCAGGGCAGACACAGCCCTCGGTCAGGCCCGAGCACTGGTCAGGGTCCGAATCAAAGTCCTGGTTTGGGCAGGACTGAGCCGTGCAGGCTGGCAGACAAGCCTGGTACTGAAGAGAGTCTGGACACACAAAGGCTGCAGGAGGAGAGGCAAAGCTGTCACTCTTTCAGATTTTGACTCATTCAGTAGGGTACCCTCCGGCTCAAAAACAGAAGAAGTTGCTGTGAGCGTTTCAATGTGTAAAGCTTACGACAGTAGTCTGGACTCCTCCATTCAATGCAGATATTGAATTTGTGACAGGAAGCTACGTAAGCAGCCAGCGCCACACAGTGGTTGTTGACATATTCTGCATCTCTTACCCAAACCTCACAGAAAGTGCTGGGTGGGACCTGAAAGCAAGTAAAACTGAAATCAATTCATTCAATAGGTAGTTTCATTATATGTTAAAAAACATGCATGAGTACATACAATATCCTGGAATAGACAGACAATGTCCTCTTAAAAGAATGCATCTGAATGCATTTGATTTTCATCATTTCTTCTACAGAATGGTTTGCATCATCGTAGATAATCCTTTTTGAAGAATAATGTCTGAACAAAGGTTTATCTGGGTGTCAGATCAGATCTACATAACATAGGCAGGTAAACTATGACCCATCACAACTTGTGAGAGGACAGGAACCTGGGAATTTGTTCACAGAATGCTTAACGTACGAATGCGTGGCATGGAGAGAAGGAGGGTATCTGAAGCATGGTCAGACAGAGGGAACAGTCGCTGGTGGAGCAGTTGAGCTCTCGGCGGCGGCTGTGGCTGATGTAGCTGGTGGTGTTGGGGACCTGCCAGCTGTCGATGAACAGTGCTGGATCTTCTTTTTCACTCACAGTGGTGCCATTGGCCAAAGTCAGGTCATTGGTTGGATCTCCATCACAGATACCTAGGGTCGGGATGGTGGCAAGGCCAGATAAGGCAAACAAAAACATTATTAGTTATGAAATATCTACCAGTAGATATAACAAAGCACAACACCTTACTAATTTACATGGCAGGGTTTTATTTCTTGTTTTGACTTTTGACTTCGCTACTTAATGATAAGGTGGTCATTCACATTGAGAGGAGCTAGTGAACATGGTTTTGGTTCCTTGTCAAGAATGCACCCTGGCCAGGTTTGAGCCATGGCTAGCTTGTAGGAACCCCTGTCACAGATCCAGGACATTATGGTAAAAAAAAAGAACACTGCAGGACTAAGAGGACTAAACCTCTGCACCCAGTAACAGCACTGCATGAAGTCCTACCACAGAGGCCCATGGTGTGGAGCTTGTTGTTGTAGCTGTCAGTATCAATCACCATCATGCCGGTGCTATGGTACCACTGTAGCTTCAGACCAGCTGGACTGCGGATCAGGTACATGTTTCCAGTGTCGTAGATTTCAAAGCCGTACTTTTTGAATCGTGGTTTGGCGTATCTTGAGTTGACATAAAGCTGAAAGATTGCAAATCATTCATTAGCTTTAGTAATCAGAAAACTACTACACATATATTCTGATATTCACAGTGTATCTTGATCAAAAAGGAGAAACGTAGGAAGCAGGAAGTGAGAGCCCATACCCTCCTTTGCAACCGGTTGATGATAATGTGGTGAGATTTGTGGGTGATGCTGAGTGCCACCAGGCATAAGTTTGTGAAATTCCATAGGAGCTTTAAGAAGGAGGACGAAGAACGTTAGGTTGGTGACAGCGCATAGCATCCAAGATCCTGTGTTGTACAAATCCGCAGTATAAAAAAAACCATTTGACACCTATCATTACACAGATGTATGGATGGCTATCAACAAATTCAAAAGACTGGCCAGCCACAGTGACAGCATTATGTTGTGTACTGTGAAGCTGTGGAGGTAATAGAAAGGAGGCGCCCTTCTTGAAAAATCCACTCCAACATTTTAATAAATAGAACAGCAGCTATTATTATCATTGCAACTCAACATGGCCAAATGTTCTTTTAGACAGATATCTTTTTTATTTCTCCGATTATATTGCCATGGAAGGAGACTTCCAAGGGAAACTATGTTAATGACTTACTGGTGACTCTGAGTCTGCAGGACACTCCTGGACCAGGACGCTGACGGTCTCGTTAGGCAGCTGGGCCACTATATATGAAGCAGCTTTGTAGATTGCGACGCTGTTCCCATCAAATGTAATAACGCTCAGATCTGGAAACATTGAGCAACGACCTGGACAACACAGGAGAGCCATCATTTACTCATCTGATACAGAAACACATGAAAATACATGGCCCTTTTTGTCCGTGTGCATTTGTGTGTATGTATATGACCCCCTCACATGGACAGTCCCACTGTGGGCAGCACTTGTCTCCATTAACCAGTATAGCAAAACCAAGAAGGCCACAGTTTGGGGGATCGGAGGAGAAAGGGCAGCTCTGCGATTTGTTGAAAAGGACGAGCTGATTGTTGACGCAGATGTACTTGGTGCACTCGTCGATTAATTCTGCATATGGAGGCTGGAGACAAAGAAATAGTTCCACTGAAAATTGAGTCATGGGATATTAAGTAGCAGGAAAAAAATCTTTTCATGTGTATAATGGTAGTCGATTCAATTAACAGTTGACCTAAACTATTAACATTACTATATGCTACTTTGTTCTTTATAAATGATTAAATATTTGTGCTACACTAAAGTGGGATGAAGACATAAAGGGAGATATCTACAGTGGCTGCTGCTATCACATATTTGCTTGATTGAAGCTTAAGGTGGTGTTTGAATTTTTGGATTTTCAAATTTCAAATGTCACTGTGGTTTTACTTGGTTACTTTTAATCTTAATGAAACAGAATGAATATATTCACATTGCGCAGACTGAATATCTCCTGAACTCACGGTGCACATCCTTGTAGGGGGAATAAGTGTAGATGTCGCAACTTCTGCTGTGGGTCTGGTTGTCTCCACTTGTACATATGGAGATGCAGGAGGCGTGGTTGTCTCTGCACTAGTCTGATCCCCTCTGTCTGGCTCTGTAGTATGGACTGGGGCCACGACAGTAAGAGGAGCTGTACTAGCAGTGCCAAGAGTCGCAGTAGTACCAGGTGTGGAACTCGGCTTATCTGGTGATGGTGTCTCTGGGAGGATCATGGATGGGGAAACCTCAGTCTCTTTGGTCGTCAGGGCCTTCTCCGATGTGGTTGGCTCTCTGGTGGGTGCTGTTGGTATGGCTGTAGATAATATGGTTGTGGCTATTGTAGAAACAGGCGATGGGAATGGAGTAGTCATAGTGGCCTGAGTGGGAACTGCTGTGGTTACAAAGATGTGTGCGGTAGTGCTTGCTGTAGTGACCACTTCAGCAACTTCTTCAACAGTAGTAGATTTTATTCCAGGCACAGTTGTTGTGCTAGGGCCTGTGGTTACGGTCCGTGGACCAATAGTGGTTGATCTTGTGGTGACCGTTGAAGGCCATGTTGTCAGGGTAACCCTTGTCGTAACTGGCCTAATGGTTGTCCTCTCAGTCATGGGGAATCTGGGTGTAACCCTTGTTGTCACGGGAACCCTAGGTGTTGTCCCTAACACCGTGGTCCGAGTGATTGTGGTGGTTGCAACTGGTGTGGCCCTGGCTGTGGACACCAGGCGGGTAGTTACTCTCTCTGAATGGGTTGTAGGTCTGTGAGCTGCTGTGGTGGTGGTGGTGGTTGTATGTAGCGAAGTCTGAGATGGAGGCTGAATGGTTTTTGTGCTTATTGACGCCTCTATGCTTCCAACAATTGGATGTGTTGCCGCTGTGACAGGCTTTATGGTGATGGGAGTAAGTGTTGTGGTAACGCCTAGTGGAGAGCTGGTCAAGACAGTTGTGAGGAGTGTCTCAGGAGCACCAGGCACAGCACTGGTACTGGTAATAGTACTGGTAAGTGGTTTCTCAGTTGGGGTGGTTGTAACTTCTGCTGTTGACATTATGGGGAGAGCTGTGGTTTTGGCAGTCGTGGTCATGGCAACAGTTGAAGTTGCTGTTGTAACAATTGGCTGTGTTGTTTCTGGAAAGTAAAGACCTTCGGTAGTTTTGGTGGAAGTGACAACAGGAGTGAGAGTTTCAGATGTGACCTCAGGCTTAGTCGTGTGCTTTGTGGTGGAGGTCTCCCAATGGGGGGAATGCCATGGTTCAGTGGTTTTCATGGTCAATGGAGTCTGAGTAGACACCTCTGTATATGGGGGTCCTAGTTTGGTAGTAGTTTCTGTAAAGGACAATGGCATTGTTGGTTTTATTGTGAGTGGTCTTGTGAAGACAGTAGCTCTTTGTGAAACCTCTGGAGGTCTTGTATGTATGGTCTGAGTGGTTCTCTCTGTAATTGGTTGAGCAGAAGACCAGGAGGTTCTTTCAGTATCGGCTTTGGATGTGGAGATTGGAGCAGTTGTGGTGTCTGTTATTTTCTGTGGCGAAGCTGGAGATGGTGTTGTGGTAGTTTCAGGTATTAAAGAGGCAGTAGATGTAGATATTGTCACTTTCTCTGTTGTTCGCCAATCAGAAGTGGGTGAGGTAAGTACAGTGGATGTTATTGTACTTGGTGTTACATGAACTGGGGTTGACACTAGTACAGTTGTTGTGGAAGTTGTCTCTAGAGAAGGGGTGGTGTGCATCTTCTCTGTGGTACCTGCAATAGTCAGTGGTGCTGTTGTCTTGGAACTTGTGAATGTTGTTGTTTTGGTTGTAGTGACATGTGCAACTGGTGTGACTAATTCAGTGGTCTCAGCAGAAGTCGTTGCAGTCAAATGAACAGTTTTTGTTTCGAGTGGAGACCAGGACGGGACAGGTGAAGGGGTTGTGGCAATTGTGCTCGGTAATCCAGGAGAAGTTAACGTGGTTGTTGATGTTGGTAAAATTCTCTCCACTGTTACAGATTTTGTGCTGGTGTCTGGGTATGCAGTTGCAGTTGTACTGGGTACAGTTGTCTTTTCTGAAACTAAAGAAGGTTCTGAAGCTGAAGCTGGACCTTGGGTAGCAGTGGTTACAATCGGAGTATCAGTTAGCAAATGTGTTGTAGCCTCTGTGGCCTCCTTGGTTGGGTGCACAGCGATAACAGGGAGGCTGCTGGTAGTGGTTGGCTGAACAGAGCTAAAGATTGATTCCTGAGTGGTATGTGGGGAGCCCATGGTGGTAACAAGTGGTTGTGGTGAACTGAAAGGCCTGGTGACAGCTGTGAGCCACAACAGCGCCGTCATGGCCGTCAAAGGAAGACGACTCGTCCTGAGAGTACTGCTGTCCCTAGAGTCAAAAGTATAGCTCGGTACTTTGCTCGTCTGCTCTGTTGTCCCTGTTACTGTGGTGGGAGGGACTTTTGTCACAGCAGATATTGGTTCCACACTCTCTGGCCTGACTGCAGTTTCTGCAGTTAGAGGAGGTGGGGATGGTGTTGTACTGGGAAGCTCCGGAGTCACAGAGGGAGAGGTGGAGACCGTCTTCTGAGTCAGCACATCAGGAGCAGGTGGTACCTTGGGTGTGGTGGTCTGTGTGTCAACAGCTGGCAGAGCAACGGTGGGGGCTGTTATGGCAGTAGTGGTAAAATCAGTGTGTGGATGGACGATGGTTGTGGTGATGGTTGTGGAGAGGGGGGTGGTGAGGGCCTCGTAGCTAGCAGTGCTTGAAGAAGCGACTGCTGCAGATGTCACCGGAGCATGGGATGGAGTTACAGACGGCACAATCACTGCAACTTTAATGCCTAAAACAATAGAATTAAATGTTAGTGAGAGCTTAGTTACACGGGGGTATCTCTACATACAGGTCACATGGACCTGTCTTTAAGAAGTGGTCAGCGGCTGTGTAAGAACATATCTAAAGGCCATTTCACACCAAGTGCGAATTCCATGTGAATCATAACCGCAAAAAGTTATAGAAATTGATTTAGTGTGTTATAATGGAAGCTTTCACACCAGAACTGAACTTTCGTGAGGCAAAAAAAAAAAAATTATGAGAAAATCACTTTTGACGTGTGTGGAAATTTGCAAAACTACTTGCTTAACCAATGAAATTGCTTGTTTTGTAAGCCGTCACATTTAACAGTATCTGCTAGGATAACAACACTTTCTGGACCTGAAATCTATGGGACTTGAAACCAATTGTCTTCTAAAAAAATATTTTTTTAATGAAAATCTGCACATACATTAAAATGATTATTCTTATTTAAAAACTGTAATAGAAATATGTGGCTGTGGCAGTGGGATTTGGTTTTGGTTTGGTGTTTGTGTGTGGGCCATTGTGGCACATGGTGCTGCAGATTAGGTAGCAATTAGACACAATTGCTACCTAATCTGCAGCTGGGCGGCCTGCTGGATTCACGCTGAAGGACTAACTGAGAAGCTGGAAAGCTGCAGTGTTTTGTTATTTATATATTTTTTGTGTTTATTATATTATGTATAAGTTCTATCTCAGTTTAGAAATAAATGTTTAGTGTGCGTGTGGTTGAGTTTGTGTGGATCTTAAGTAGAAAGAACATTGTTACAATGGCCTTTTATTTTATGTTAAATAATAAACTATATGTAAAAGAAAATACATTGATAAATCTGACATTGTGTTTTATTGTTTTACAATAAATCCATCTACTAATTAACTGTAGCTAGTAATGCCAACGCAGATTTTTGAACATCGAGTTATTTTCAAATAACACCAATGGGGAATACTTACAGTCCTCCACGTGGACACACCGATGTGTCACTTCGTCCAGGACCATGTGGGTGGGACAGACAGGAATGCAGCCCTCCACTCTGTGCAGAAAATAACACAGCTATGAAATCTGTAATATAGTGGTTCACAAACAGTGGTGAGTAAATCAAAACCTTTACCTAGAACCTCACCAAAAAGCCATCGAGAAAATTCTCAGAAACCCCAGCAGCCTTACCTGGCTGCTGACCCGAAAACAAGACAAAACTAAACATTCACATGTAAATATGTTTGTTTATGTCACAGCATGACATTCGATGTGATCACATGACATACTGTCTTCTTTAGTCTTGTGTGTCTGTTCTGATGTACTGTATATAGCTCAGAACAGGACTAGAGCATACTTTACACTCCGTCCTGACATACAGTCTGTAGCAGAGACCATACATATATAGAGTCTATACCCAGTCGAAACCAAAGGTCAAAGGTCTTACTGTGGAATGGTGACACAGGCTTCTGCCGTCGGGTCGCTGCAGGTTTTGAAACAGGGGCTGACACAGGAATCATACCTCCACTGGCACCGAGGGCCCGGCACGGTGTCTGGATTAGGGCCTGATGAAGAATGCAAATAAAACCTTATGTTACCAATACTGAAACAATCAAGGCAAAACAAAGAAGATAATGTTCAGCTCTCTACTAATGTTCTGTTCTAATGTTTCAAAAGTGTGAGCCATTTTATATACACGTTGCCAAAGTTCAGCTTTGGGAATTTTGCGAACTGTTACAATATTTAAGCAATTTTTCCTCCCAGCTTGAGCAAAACTTGTTTGTGTGATATGAGTTTGTAATGATAGATCCACTGGATGGGTCTGGCAGCATCAGAGAAGTTAAATTAGAACTCCATCCATCCATCCATCCATCTATTCATTCAGTTGCTATACTTCTTATCCATGTTAGGGTTGTGGTGGGGCTGGAGTGTATTCCAGCCGTCATTTGGCTTGCAGGGAAAATCTTAACATAGCAGGTAACAAATGTGGACTACCTAAAAACACTCTATGAGAGTTTTCACAGGCTGAGACTGAGATGGATTTAGATGGTACTAGTGCCTGTCTGAAGTCTGGATTTCATTCTATACAGCTCTGAATCTTTTACAGCATTCACTGCTGTTGGCAAGAAATCCAATCTTCTACTGGCTGCTTCAACTTTTCCATTAACTAAATCAAATGCTGCCATATTTTTAGCAGCAGTGATCACCCTAGCTGCTCTCTGAGCCCAGTATGCTGACTTTTGAGGGGGACTGATGACCAGATAAATGATGTGACAAGACTACCAGGAGCTACACTAATGGCTGCACGAGTATTAACGAGAAACATAATACAGATTTCAGATGTTCTTATTTTCATTCACGGTCTATTTTGAAATCCTCTGCTCTGTCTGGGTGCAGAACCACTCCGCACACTTGGTGAAAACAAGAATATTAGGTACTGTCTCTTTAAGACCCATTCCCTGAAGGTTTGCTATGATCTGATTGGTCAGCAGTGTCACAAATACACATAATAATAAAACAAAGCGTTCAGGGCATGTCAGGACCTATGAGCTTGTCTCATTCTCATGTCTGCTGACCTGCCAGCTTGAACAGTGTGGCCTTGCGAAAGACAGTGGTGTGTCTGTATTTAAGCAGGTGGAGGTGAGGAGGCGTTGCATGCAGGAAGAAGCCAGGTTTGATGAGGGACTCCAATGAGTCGTATCCAGGGATCCAGGTGTTCCTGTGGATGACAAAGGTGGCTCCATCCCAGAAGGTCTTGCTCTCTTTCCACTTGGCGAGTTTCACACTGCCACTGGGGCTCACATACAGGAAGTAGTTTGGTGTGTCGGCTGCCTCAAAGGAAACCCGTGACGTGTCTGTAAAATGAAAACGGAATGACATGTTACCGTGATATCTGTTTAATGGACAGGATAGAAATAGATCAGTCACTACTTCTTAAATTATACTGTAGCTACATGCTGAGAGAAATCATAAATCTTAAAATAAATAAGCTCCTTTTTAGTTATGTAGTAGTGAACGGTGTAGTGTGAACAGTGCTGACTGACCGTGTGGTCTGCTTCTGCTAAGGCCTGGAGTCATCATGAACTGGGAGAGGAGCCCAGCAGCAGGCCCTGGGTCACCCCTCTGCAGGAACACTGAGCCACTGGACTTGCTGGCGGTCACCAACGTGGTCTGATCCCTGTAGGACATCAGCCTGAAGGGGCCTTTACCGAGAACTGAAGACAGGTGGACAAGTCAGCGTGGTAGCATTGTGCCACCTTGTGGCAACAGCAGTCATCACAAACCCCACACTAACTACACACACAAGTAAAGTTCATCATAAATGGAAGTCTTAAATGAATTCCTCTGTTGTTGTTGCGACACACAAAAGTCAAAGAACAAACCAAGTCCTGAACAATAGTGGTTTAATGAAAATAAACATAATTTGAGGCCTTTTCTGCATACTGCTGTTGTATCCAAATAACACAGAAATCTGCTATACAAACTGTGCATACCTTTGTTGTAGAATTCACAGTCGTATGCTGCAGAAAGAAGTAGAAACTTGATTAATATTATTACAACTGCTACTATAACAATAATAATAATAACAAGAAAAATAATGCAGAGGAACGCTTGTCTGGGACATGAGGCATTTGTCTTCATTTCATTGTCATCATTTTAAGGACAATTTACAGCATCTCTGCCCTGGAGTCCAGTACAGTGCATTAGATTTCTCACTCTCACTTACGGCACAGGGAGGGGGAGCGCCAGTCGACAGGAACACCCTGATGGCAGCAGCGTTGAGCGTACGCTGCCACACTGGTGCAGAAACATTCACAGTCACCTCCTCGGTTACAGGCACAGGTGTCTGCCAGGCAGTTCATGTAGAACCATGTAACATCAACCTGAACACACGGAAGCAGAACAGACTACAAACACACACCTGGACAAATACGTCTTTCAGACAAACTCAGTGTGTTTTTCTTTCAACTATTATCAAGAATAAGCTGCTCTGCTGCCATAATTTAGTTTAGCATGTTAGTATGTTTAGTATTATTTGTATTTTTCTTTCGTATAATAATAATAGAAGCCATGATTATGTTACAATTTTGACTTATGAGAGCAAAGATTAGCACTGAGGCCGTACTGATACTCACCACCGCATGGCAGGCTTGGAAGACCTCAGTGAGCAGGACTCCACATTGCCGCTTAGCAAAGGGTTCTCTGAGGGGCATGAGACTGCAGGGGTGTCTGATATCTGGACTGTTCACACACTGAACACAGACAAACAAACACACACACATATTATGTTTGCTGGAATTTCATGAGGAAATTCTGTCATCAAATCAGTTACAAGTATGATATTGAAAGGGTTAAACATAAAACAGTAAATGTTGATGGATGCAATATTACCTCTGTTGCAGTCCAGCTGTTGCCAAATTCCTGCGGCGTTGGAGAGTCTATGTTGTCCGGCGTCCGCATCTCGTTCACTGTTTTTAGGTCGAAATTTCCACACAACCCACTCAGTTTTCCCTAGGAGCAGGAGGAGGAGGACACGTAAACAGTTATGGTTTGTAGAGATGACAAATCTTCATTTAATTCAACATCAACAGTACAAAACTGCACTAAGGGTGATTTCCCAGCTCTCAAACACTTGTATGTTTGTCATGATAATGTGGCATTTCTTTTATATTTTATATTTCTCTTATCTCTGCACATTTTCAAGCTGTTTTTTCAGTCCAGAAAACAAAACAACATTTCTAGCTTTTATATATTTGACCTTGTGGATAAAAAAAGCTCAAAGCAGAATCCATTCAGTGAGGGAAAACAGAGCGGCTCCCTACCTGCCAGCGAGGTCCAACCTGGATGTGGACAGTGGTCTTTCGGTCCCACAGGACAGTGACTTCTTCCTCCGGAAAATGAATCACTGTGAAGTAGCCGGCAGGCCAGATCAGCATTATCTGCTTCCTGTCAATCACGCTGGATGGGTTCTGGATGAGACATGGTAATTGCAGTTAACGCTAAATTAACTTAATTAGCATACCTGCAGGGATTTAGTGAGTTAAATTTGTGCTTTTCAAAAGATACCACCTTAACATTACTACACAGTACAATGTATAATAAGACGACACTTACTGGTTTTCCAGTGTCATTATCGAATGCAATAAAAGATCTGCCGATGTTGATGAGTAGAGATTTTCTGCAGATGACCCCGCTGTCAAAACAGTCAACGTTCTCTGCCGTCACACTGAGCATCACGTCGGCACTGCTCTGTGAAGGGGAGACAAAACACCACAGTCCCCAATGATTCTCAAACTGACTCAGTAAATTTGACATGTTTGGGACATTTTATTTCTATTGTCACAGTGATTTACCATATGACACATTTAGTTGTCTTTATTTTGTTGTCAAAGAAACCTGTCAAAAGAGTTTGGGGGTCATCAAAAACACTTTGATTTCTGTACCTTCACAAGATAGACTTTGCATGCACCAACGTAGTCAAAAAGCAGCCCGTCAAACGTCCTGTAGTGCCGATCGCCGTAAGCCGTGCACATGGATGGACATGGTCGGAACACACACTGGAAGGTCCCATGCTGGCAAACACTACAAAGAGAGAGCACCGCTTCAACTCAGTGATTCAACATCAACTTGTTCCCACTTAATTCACGGAGAGTTTTCACAAATAATGGCCTCTTTTTGTTGGGAGCCTGGGTTTCACTGTGGGCAGAAAAGTGCCCAGTCAATTGCCAAATGTTGAATCACCACTCATTGCTCTATTAAGCTGTCATCTGTGTCTTCTCCCCTGGCTACGGCTTGAAGAAGAAATGGTAGGAGGAGAGAATGGTGAGCTCACTGGGAGACTGTTTCCTTTCAGCAGTGATGAACAGTCTGAAGCTCAGGGAATCAAAGAGTCATACAAGGGCCGGCTCTGTTCAGAAGGCTGTTTTTTGCCTTTTGATAAGTGGGAATTATGAATATCGGGTAGCCACTTTTGCTGCCTGGACAATCGCAGGACTCATCACTTGTAGCAAAATCTGGTTTTGAAAAATTAGGATTCTGTTGGAGATTTGTCTTAATTCTGACAAATATTGTTTACAAATGTGTGGTATGGGTGAGACAAATTAGTCTGCCGAGAAAACAATAGAAGAAAAAGATCCAGTGAAGGGAGGAAACTAATGCATAAAATAATTGGATTATGTACAAACACTTTGATCTTTAAATGTTGAATGTGGACGTACCAGTGGTGGCAGGGGGATGTGACTCTGTCGCCGGGATAGTATTCTTTTCCTTTCCACAGACAGGGGCAGGCCGCAGGCTTGAAGCACTCATCTCCATGTTTGAGCAAGCTGGGAAGAAATGTGTATAGATGTGTACAGATAGGATATAATATGTCTGGATATACAGTATATGATTGAGATCAACTAATCCATGTGACGGCTCCTATCACGCATCTGACTGTGGAGTTCATTAAAACCAACAGACCAAAATCCTCATAGCTCGGTATAGACTACGTTGGTGTGATGGCGTTATTTGAGATTTTGGGGCAACAGTTATAATAATGCAATCATTTGTAGATCTTATATTTATTTAAAAAAAAACAGATATGATGGCTGTCCTAGGCCAAAGACACGACACAGGCAAAACGTGACAATGGCAGGAAATGAGAGAAAGTTTCGGGGCGGGCAATTTAAGATGAAAAGCGCTAACGCTCATTAGCGACATGAGAAAACCACACAATTAGGATTCTCATAGACAGAGAGAGGAACCGTCTTTGTGTGGATCCCTCCATTTGCTTTCCAATCTGCGGAACGGAGCTGATAAGTATCTTGTAATATCCAGGGTTCAGCTATATCGACTGGCGAGGCCACAGACAATGATGTGACATACTGAATGGTCAGGACACAAATCTCAGGTTCATCTGAGTAGAGTTACAGCACAGATAAAACCGTGTTAACAGTTTCCTTTATGTGCCCGCCAAGCTGCCATATCAATTACTATGATCAAAGAATCCAAAATCATTCATTCGCTTCACCTACATGCAGATTATGAATAAATTCTGATAAACATGACGCTCATTTTGATTTTAATTCTACCAGATAATGTAAATGTGACTGAATTTGATGTAGCTAAGTGGCGAGTCACAGTGTTCAGTACAGCTCTGTGTAAGTGCATTTTGTGTTATCCAAATTTAACTCACTGTCTTGTCGTAGATGATATGAACCCTTAACTCCAATAAATGTCAGGTTGCACTCATTGTTTGCAGTTGTATGTAGTCATAAGAAGTATATAATTTTACAGTGTTTCAGTCTGTGCTTGTTGCAACATGGAAAGCTGTTCAGGCCTCTGTTACACCAGAAATTCCAGTTCCATAAAGTTTCACTGGAATGGTTGGCTTAATTGTAACAGAAAGAGGAATGAATGGTGGACATTTTGAGCATAAACAACGTGTGCCATTGTGAATGAAATCACAATGGATTCTGCTGTCAGCACTTCGACTAATTATTTCCATTTGAGGGTTTTAAGTCCTTCTGCAGATGAATACTTTGCACTTGATGAGGTTGGGATACTTTTTATCTGTATCTGTATCATACTGTGTACTGTAACCTTGTATCTCAATACGTACTTTCTTTAATACAAAAATTGGATCAGAGGATCGATAGCAGTTTCATTGCTGTGTGTATAAATTAATTATGAATTTCATTGCGCAGCTTTATCCTTTTGACCTTTGACGGAGCAGCTAAAATAAAGTGCCAGAGCTTCTGTCTGTGTGAGGAGCTGTCGTGTTTGTTCTGTTAGTGAATACACTAAATGTAGAATCAAGCATTTACGTCCTTCAATGTTAATTAATGGTAAACTGAAAAAGGGTTAGTGACTCTTCAATCTGCCACTGTTTATGAATAACGGGTTTAAATGACGCAAACTCATCAGATTTGGCATGCATCCACACTCACCCACTGCACCTTTAAATGGTCTCGTCTTCACTGTGCTGATTAATAGAGCTCTCATCAAGAGTCATCCCAGCTCAATACAAGCTCTTTGTGCCCAACAGAGAATTAGTCAACAAACTATCAGGTTGTATGCGGTTATTAAAAAAAAAAAAAAAATCGGCGTGGCATTTCCTGGGTTCACATTTAGAATGCGGAGCATTTTGTAAAGGTCATCTTGCTGGGGAGAGTGGATGAGAATCAATGAATCACAGCGATGAGGTAAGCAGAGGTGGAGGAAGAAGGAGCATTTTGTGAGATGAGCATTCTGGACTTATTCTGAGACTTTTGTTTACTGCATATAATGGCAAATAAAAATGACCCAGATGTCCATTGTAGGGAGATTACATGTTCTTTCATGGGATCAGTCTGACTTCATTTATTTTAACAATTCTAATTTTATATGTGTTGATATCTCAGTTCTAAGTACTGAATGGTACCAAAATTATGTCATTAATCCATGCCTAAAATCCACAAACACAGGGCCCCAGTTCTTCATCATCTAGCTATACAATCTGTGGAGAGACTTATAATGTGTCATAAACTAGGATATGTTTTGTTAACCCTTGCCTGTTCTCAGTCTAATCTAGATGACTCTTTTTTAAAGTCACACGATAAAGCCACTTATCCCTCCTTGAGCCCAACAAGCCAGAACAGATTACAGGGATCTAATGACTGTAATCAATGCCATCGTGTCAGTCCACCTACTGCACATTCCTAATGACATATTCAGCAGAAACTGGGCAACATTCTCAGTTTTAAACTCCAAAATGAACAAGGTCAGACATCAGTTTCCATATCTAAGATCTAACTTTGGAGAGGTCTTGTAGTTTGTTCATTTCATTTGGCAGATACTTTCATCCATTGCTTTATGGGGTAATGAACTTAACCTGTATGTAGAAGCCAGTGGAAACACAGGACAAAAAGGTAAACCCAACAGATAAAGGATCCCGATCGATTTGATCCCTGTTAGGCCTGCTGACCTGCTGTATCAAAAGGCTTACATCAACTAGAAGGCACTCAGAGAGCACCCCCCCCCCCCC
>OMNV01016997.1:4485-19589 GCA_900303265.1 Brotula barbata
GGGGGGGGGGTTCTGTGTGGATTGCTCTGTTTGCTCAGTGTTCCCTCGATTTTCCATATTGCCAATGAGACATAAAAAAAAAAGCCTCCATCAGAAAAAAACCTTCATCACATAGATTTCCTAGTATAATGTGAGCTTTTCAGGATCTATAGGGGATCTGGAATGTGCTTCAAAGCTGGTATACAGGACAAGTTACCAAATGTGCAACCTGGGCCTATTCCTGACCTGGTTTATTTATAGCCTGTGTAGCTCCTGTTGTGGGCAGCGGCCAATATGGAACCACAATAATGGTTTTCCTCACCCACGTCCTTCTTTATGATCCACCTCTGGCCCATTCCCATCACATCCCATGATGATGACAACACAAAAGTAGAAATACTCCGCTGGAAATACCGATCAGGTGAAAGAAGGACGGACGGACGGACAAAGGCTCGGAAAATGGTTACCGAAGAATATATACCGTGACTCAAGATCGGCACAAGCCTGGTCCAGAAATCCAAACATTAATAATTCACCCTGACAACACCAGAAGAACAAAACCTCTGATTTGAGATTTCCGTTTTCATCATCCTAACAAGTCAATATGTCATCGCTCAGACAAGGCCAGAATAATGACAGAAAGCCTGATCTAATTCAAAATATTGAAAATAGAAGCATCACTCTGCCAAACTACTGATTTTTCTCCAGCTACGGTTTGGATAGCTGCTGTTCTAATCTCTTCATATGTTCTGAGAATAATCCGTCGTTTTGCACACGCAGTAGTCGGCGTTTCGTTTTCATAAGAAATGTATAATTCACTAATAGCCTACAGGTTTCTATTTTGGTTTGGATGCATTTTTCAGTCAAATGACAGCAGGAGGGCGTGTCATATGGGTTTAGCGAATCTTGCGAAGTCTGTGTTTCCCACATTCCTTCCCGCTTGGTTTGGGTGGTATTTTTTCAGAGAACCATTATGCAGCAGAGCCCAGCAATTTGTTGTCACTGAGTGAAATAGTGCTTCCTCCTGCCAGCTGTTCTGGATTCCAATTATTTGCTGCGTTTCCCTATAAATAAGCCACTGTGCTTGAACGAATCTAAAATAAATAAGAAAATAGACAGAGGGGAGATGGTGCGGCTGATTGGGCTTGCAATTATATCCAGAACAAATCACTGATTTTCTGATTTAATCTCACAGATAAACATTTTCCCCTTCTACTTCTAATATGTATTTTTTTGATTTAACCTTATGTGGTTCCATCATTATGAAGTCTTTATTTTAAATTCTTCTGCCAAATGTATCAAGGATGCATTCTGGGGGAGTGTGTACAACATGATACCTAACACATCTGTGGTGTATACACCTGTCAGTACACACATCTGTGTATACATATAAACATCACATACACACTACGTGTGGATCTACACAACATTACGTACACACTCACTGTCTTTATTATGTATTATTTTATCCTGTAGTGCACTAAATGTTAGTCTTAAGTCTCCACTATCTTGTCTGGATGGGTTGATTCTTGAATCCCATCTGAAGTCTAAGAAAAGTTTAAGGAAAATTTAATTTGAGCTCACTGTAGTTTTAATGTAATGGATTTTAGGTTTTTTTCTACATATCTTTTCTGGAAATTATGACATTATCATGCCTTTTGAATGTTGTTATTAATCTGAAAAGGTCCATTAATTTAATCAAAAATCCACTAAAAAGCCCTGAGATGTACCAGTGTTTTAAAGGCTTGCAGAGGGAGTATTGGGGTAGATTTGGCTCCAGATGTTTTGCCTCACATGGTGGAATTTTGATTCTCCCTTAATGTGATCTAACAACTTGGGAAAATACAATAGTTTGATATCCCAGTTTTGGAATTTTTCAACCAAATTGAATTTATATAGTGCTTGATTTGAGCTTGAATGTGTGTTTTTTTTAAATCTAATTTTAACTGTGGATACACGACGAAGAAAATGACATCTAATGAGACAGGATTTGCATTAATGAGTTCTCCCATTATCTGATTGCCATCATCATGTGTCAGTCAGACCATCCTTCCTCGTTGTTAGATCATCTTCATACATTTTTTAAATTAGTGATGACCGTATATTTGTATGTTGACACTGTTTGTGCTCCAGGTGCAGATACCCAGGTGTTTACAACATCAGGATCAAGATAACTCAATTAATGAGAGCGGCCAGATATATGAAATCTGAAATCATTCGATAATCCAACAAGCTCTCTAAAGTTGAATTTATGCCATCTCCATCAAATTGTAAAGTCGTGTATAATCTGTGTCATATCTTCCAACTGCATGTGCCACTCAGACACTAACACATGTATGAAATGGAAATGAAGCCTTTCCCTCACCTGTATCACACACAAAACCGTACATTTTCATGTTTACGTGTTAATCTCCAAAAGAATAGTTCATCTTTTATAAATATACCCCGAGAGTGACACCAAGCTCAATAGGAGAAGCATCAAATAGATCCAAATAATTAATCACAAAGGAAGGAAAATTCTGTTTTCAGATCTTCATTTGTGAATATTGTAGTGTTACATCTGTAACCGTTAAAGTGTTACATACTGCAGCCATACTCAAGGAACGCTGTGGATACTCACTGAAATGAAATGAATGATGTTCTTATTAACCCAAGGACATTTGGAGAGCATTATGGGAAAATATTTTTAACATTAACCTGGGGCACAGTTGCTAATTTCGTATCTGAATTAAGGCTTAAAACACAAGGATGGCACCCAAACTGTGTGCTTGAGTAAATGTGCTCATTTTACAGATAACATAAGTCACACAGGGCCTTTTTATTTCTCTTTAAATACGAAGTAATGTATGTATAGGAATGTAGCCTAGGTTGTATTTTAGCTGATAAATGGTAAATGAATTGTTAAATGAGTACCATGTAAGGAAAACCTCAGGGCTATGTAAAAGACCTTGGATAATTTCCACATGAATAAGCTACAAATGATTGAAGGAAAAGCATAAAAAACTGGCATTTTATAGAGAAGTTATGGGTTTTTTTTTAATCCTAGAATCCATTACAGTAACCTTTACTTTTTTTAAGATATGGAATTTTAATGTTCCCTTAAAATTCTTTTTTTACTAGAAGTGATGGGTATCATTTTATACAATTTTCCCCTGAATGAGTGCTGATACATTTGTTGTCTTTGGAAACTAAGGGCTTTTTTTTCAGAGAAAACTTTAGAACTATGTACCCACCGGTGGAGTTTAAGTGGTTAATAACATAGGAGTAGCTGCTGAATAATCAATCCATATCAGTTTATTACAAAATATGCCATTTTGTGTTCATGCCACACACCAAATGTTTCACATAAGAATCCCACAGTTGTGCTGATTTTGTGACTTGGTATTTCGGGGCGATAATAATAAATATAACTGTAAATGTAGCTGAACCAGTTTTCATCTATAATTTCCCTCTTTTGCAGTCAGACATTGGCCCATTTCCTCACAACCAGACAGACGTCCACGGCTCCGGTGTGCCAGAGGAAGTCGGGCCGTCTGCCAACCCAGAAAGAAGGGCCGATCCTGGGCACAAAGCTGGTGGTGATGGCCCCTGGGGAATGGAAGAGCTGGAAGGGGAGCTGGAGAAGAAGGTGGAGATGCTGGAGAGTGAAAGAAAAGCCCTTAGGCTGGAGACACAGAAACAAAGACAGGAAATCGACCATGGTGTCAATAAGTTGCACCACCGCATCTCCGGGCTGGAGAAAGGTGAGGAAAGATGCCGAGATGAAGGATATTTGTCCGTTTGTATGAAGGCCTCTGAGGCTGTAGAGGGCAAAGTTTCCAGTCTGACATCACAAGGGGTACATTCCACAAATAGATTCAATTTGATGCACCCAACGTCTATGAGCGGCCTTAGCTTTCATACTGAACTACACTTTACCGCCCACGACAAATAACCCCAGTGATGTCATCATGGTTAGTCTCCCCTGAATCTACATGGCATCCTTTAAAACCACAAAGCCTGAATATGAGTGTTTTTACCTGCTGAATTTGATGTTTGGTGCCCAACTTTGTTTAGATTTGTTCATAGTGGTAAAGATAAGGCAGCGACTTCATTAATTATCCTGACTAGATCACATGACCTACAATGCTACTGTGATTTATTTTGAAAATCTGATTTGGGATTGCACGTTACATTAACACTGAAACACAGGTTGAAGAGTTAACAAACTTCATTCAGGCCTAAAGTCGTTTCGATTTGCTTTCTTGGCTGGTCACGCACAATATCGGTAACCATGTTTTAGGATTGTCTTGAGTTTGGAGTTAAGGATTGTAGTTGCACATGCAGTTGCAGTGGGTTTGGTAAATGTAAGTCAAAATGTCCTTATAGGTATAGTAACACAGTGGTGATTTGTGCAGTGGTTAATCAAAAGAAATCCAAAATTTCCTTCTTTATTACTCAATCCAATCACACCACGGGGTTTCGTTTTGATGAATAAATGATGGGATGTTATGTAAAGAAAAAAGCAGATCAGAAAGACTGTAAAATGCAAGAAAAATATTTTTAAAAGCAGATCATGTTTTGATGTGAAGACAACATAGAAATGTAAGGAATACGGCGAATATTTTTCAACTCCCATCTCAGGCACCTTGGGACGCTCTTACCCAGAAGGCTTCAGGCTGTGCTTCCCGACAAGGACGAGCTACATGTACGCCGTAATGACACATCCTGTCCCGAAGCTGCGAGCCTTCACCGTCTGCCTGTGGCTGCGGCCCGCAGAGGGAGGCATCGGGACGCCGCTGTCCTACGCCGTCCCCCATCAACCCAACGAGCTGGTCCTCCTGCAAGGCCTGCACGCCCCCACCGAGCTGCTGGTCAACGACAAGGTAACTGAAGGAAGTACACCTGGATTCACCTGTCCCTCTTTAAAATGGCATTCATCTCCTGCAGAACTCTAATTAATGTATCAAGCTCATATTTTCAGATGTTAATTTTGATGTTCTACAAACTCCATAAACTCTAATGTCAACTTCAATGGGCTTATATACTTTTTAGGATATAAATAGGGTATAAAGTTTCACTTGAAATTCAAATGAACTACCCAACGTCTCCAAGGGCACCAAATATATCAGGATGAATTCTGGAGGATTCTACAAACGAGCAAACATATAAATATGTTGAAATAAAAAATACAGAGCCAAATTCTCTGAGATTACAAAGTCGCAAATAGACAGACAGACAGACAGACAGACAGACAGACAAGATAGACTAGATAGATAGATAGATAGATAGATAGATAGATAGATAGATAGATAGATAGATAGATAGATAGATAGAATATTTGTCTATAGTGGCCTTTCATATTTGACTCCCTGTCCCTAGGTGGCGCAGTTACCTCTAAATGTGTCCAGAAGCAGCTGGCAGCACATCTGTGTCAGCTGGAGCCAGAGGGGCGGCGCCTGGCAGGCCTACCAGGGGGGGAAGCTGAGGGGCGAGGGCCAAGGACTAGCAGCTGGACACCATATCAGACCTGGAGGAGTCTTAATACTGGGGCAGGAGCAGGTGAAGCCATGAATGAATGAATGAATTGACTGCATATACAAGGCAAATTCAAACAATTCAGATCAATTGTTCTTGCTCAACTTGAGTACCACAACACTGCATATTTTACATCAGGGATTCTCAACCGGTGGTCTGCGACCCCTTGTGGTCCGTGGAGGTAATGTAGGTGGTCAGAGACAATGACTTCAGACATGTCAGGTTAAAATTGGACCGGTTAAATATGTCACCTCCCTCTGTAACAGTGGATTTTTAACACTGTCGTAACTAAAGAATACATAGAAGGCGAGGCAGGAGACAGAAAAGGACACAACACTGTCCCTGTCCACTACTGGACTGACAAGAGGAGACAGAAATCTGTCCAATATGTTAGAAAAAAAACACCCCATATCTCATCCTCTGTCCCCATCCCCCACATCAGAGGTCCTGAGGGTCAGGAAGGAGGTCCATGGGAAAACATAGGTTGAAAACCCCTGGTCTACATCTCTCCATGTTCAGCCAGTGAAGATTTGGGAGGGACCAATGATCCATGAGGACCTGAACAGACAATATTCTTTTCTCAATTCCCTCTCCAGGATTCCGTCGGTGGTGGTTTCGATGCATCCCAGGCCCTGGTCGGTGAGCTGTCCCAAGTTGGTCTTTGGGACCGTGTCCTGACGCCTGGCCAAGTGGCCAGCTTGGCACGCTGTGCAAGAGTCACCCAAGGCAGCGTGGCCTCCTGGACGGAGAGCGAAGTGGAAGTTTACGGCGGAGCCACCAAGGACCCCGGGGAGCCTTGTAGTAAACACACAAGGAGGTCTCAGTGATGGACAGATGGCGAGACATCTGAAGGGGAGGAGCCATGGTGAACATGGGAGTGAGAGATGGGTAAGGTGGTAGCCATTTTAGGGTTCCATCTACCCATGAAAGGGAGTGGATTTTTACCAAGAATTCTTTTATGACATGTCAGTGCAGTTATTTAAAAACAATGGGACATTTCATGTTGTATTTATATGAGATGAGTCGAAGTTTGTCAGGTCCCTGACTGGAGTGAACTAGCAAACATGGCTAGTGCCAACGTGGAGGTCGGCTGGAGATTAACAGCTTTGTTTTCCTATTTAGAGAACTGTGGCTCATGAACCTGAGCGTTTACTCCAACACACACTGCTGTCAGCCCGGTGAACAATTTTAAAAGGGGATATATGTCATTTCCACCTTCATGTTGTCATTTAGGGGTCTACTTTGTACAGAAGAGGAGAGATGAGGATTATGTTGTGGCTATGAATGACCACTATTATAGGCCCTGGCTGCACCTGATCTCCATCCAGATGTTCTTCCTGTTTCGTGACGGCTCAGAAAAGAAAAAACAAGCAAGCCCCATGGCTTTGATCATGCATAGACTACCAGTTAGAACACCTCAAAATTGCTAAATAAGTGGCCTCGAGATGTTACTGTCTCTTTAAATACTCACACGAGCCTCGTACCTCATGGGTGTGTCCAACCAGGTATATTGATGCAACCACGTGATGGGGTAAAGGAGCAAACAAACCCAGTTCATGACCTATGGGTTGTTTTGCTGCACTGTAAGCATTTCTAGACATTTCTATTACATTTGTAGAAATGAGGGAAAAATGACAAAAGGCATCACGTGTCCCTTTTTAATGTAATAGGTCGCTCCGCTGGCAGCTTTCTGTCATCTACCAAGTCTGTTCACAGTCACCGTGGCCAGCTGAGAGTCCCCACGGGCGTCAGGGCGCGGAGAGGCCTGACAGTTTAAGATTCGGGTGCCAAGGTGATAAAAACTGCTGGAGGAAATGGCACGAATATTAAGTAGTACCTGACAAAGAGCGGATGATGAAATATGAAGGAAAGAGGGAGGGGAACGATGAGACTAAATATGGAGATAAATCAGGCGCTTCTATGGCTTTCACCTTTGCATGATGTATTTGTATGCTCGTCGCGTCCTCTCGCTGCATTGTTTTGCTCACACTTTCAGAAAATCACAGGCTCTCTTTTGTTCCCTTGATGGGTGAATAAAATGAATAAAACAGAGGAGACGTTTTATTCCTTGGAGAAATTGCCGCGAGTAATACTGTAGAACGCTGCTGTTTTTGGCACGCATTTTTGACAAGATTTAGCCCCGTTTATGTAATTTTGTGCATGTTCAATCTAGGTCAGAGTACAAAAGTCACTATTTTTAGTTGTCTGATTAAGAGTGAGATAGCAGGGATCTTAGGAGTTTATTTACATTTAGTGGAATCACGTTAAAACCCGGCATGAGACTGTCTGATATCCAGATTGATGCAGGTCAGATTGTGCGCCATGCGTCCAAGTTGTTGTCCACCTGTCCTGGTTGCAGATGTAGCAGCAGTCAAATTGTGATACTACATTTCTGACAGTGTATGACAGTGAAATTGTCTGTCGTGTCACTGTCATAGCTCATCTTATTTTCTAGGACGAACATTTTATTTTGATGACTGAAGATCGCAGCTCTTTCATGACTGTTACCTTTAGTCTCTGACAGCTCAAACAGCGGAGATAGCTTTGACTTTATCTTGTCAGTTGCATCAATCTGGTACGCTCTTTAAATCCATGGTTCCAAATGTGCGATAATCAGTCCCTCCAGGAAATAGTTATTGTGCAATTGCAAGAATTGATGCAAAATCAAGCAAAGTCTGTGAAATTTGCCGAGGTTTGTAATTTTGCAAAATTGAAAGTCCACATTGCACAAATAAACACAAACTTCAATTTGCAAAATCAATTTGATAATGTCCAAAAATAAAGAGCTGCGTATAGCGAAGCGACGTTCGGACATTTTATATTATAATAACTAACTTATTAACAGCTAACGAGGATCCTTTTGCAACCTCTCCTCTAATCAAAACACAGTTGGTTTATGGTTAAAGTGGTTCCCTCATGTGAATCAGGTCACCAACTTGGTAGCCTAACGCGATACGATAAGCCCACAGACACCAATCATCACACTTGATTGGGCTGTAGCATCGAGTAAATATCATGGAAATTGAACAATAGAGCAAGTAAACACCCTCTCATTTGCCAGAACATTTGCCATTCCAGCAATTTTTGCACTTTCTGTCAATTCCTGCAATTTCGCCCCCCAAAAATCAAATAAAACTCTGCAAATTACATTACCTAACTTTTGAAAACCTGCTTCAAAATCAAGCTTTTTGATCACAACAATCACAAAAAAAAACCCCTCTGAATAAAGCGGCCATGTTCCACTTTAAAACTCATTCCATTCATACGCTCAGGTTTTGACTGTATCTTAAGATGCAAACATTTAAACGCCTTCCTACGTCCCGTGCATGCTTGTACTGTGCCTCGGTGCATCCAGTGTGTTTATGAAAGTGAACATTCCAAGTGTTTGAACATTTGGATGGATATTTGATACCTTTGTTGTTGAGTATTTGTTGTTGACAGTGAGCATTGGTTTGGTATTAAATTATGAACTAGATGCTCTGTAACTGTTCCATTCTTTAATTCTCCCATGTATCAACTCCTTCAAAGATGATGGACATTATGGGATGTATATATCATTTCTTCAACACAAATAAGTATTCATGGTAGCCGCCTTAACTGTTGTGATCATTGATTATTTTATAGATTTGTGTCATAACTTTTTTCTTTGCACTGCACCACGTTATGAAAAATGTGACTAGATCCTTTTTTATTTATTTATCTTTGCTGTAAAACGAGATAAATGCTAGTCAAAATGGAATGTTTTTTACTTTGAAAGTATCCAGCTGTGTGAAAGGGGCTACACGTTTCCTCCTTAGTGCCTGTCGGGGTATTTGCACTCATGTAAGCAAATCATCAAATGTATCATGTGGATGGGAAGTTCACCCGGTGAGATATTTTGAACAAATTAAACATCAGTGTTTTGTTAAAGACTAAAGCGATTGGGGAAAACATTTGACAGCACCACGTTCATGACATGGAGCAGCATCGGTTTCATCTCGTGTGTGTTGGGTGATGCTTCTTTTATTCCGAATATTCTGCCTGTTGTCTGTTAGAGCTTTTTGATGGTGACGTTGCATTATTCTATTCCGTGTATATTGGAAGGATTATCTATACGTGTCTGTGTTGTCTGTCTTCTCCTGGGTGACTTTCGTTCTCTTTTTCAATGTGTGTATTGCTAGCTGTGTTTGTCCTTCTGTTGTGTGTATAAATGACACTACAGTGCGTCTGTGTCTTATTCGGTGTTGTGTTGTTCTGCATATGTGTACAAATCTTTACGATTAAAGGCCTGATTTTCAGACTGCGTTCAGTTTTCACGGCATCTTTTCAGAGACTTTGACGGGGTATTTAAGGATAAGAGAAAGTGCTGAAGACACACTCACACACACTTGTAACTGAAGACAAGCAGTAACAACACCCGCTGTGAGAGCAAACCTTCCCACGGTGAGAGCGCTCTCAACAAGAGCACAACTTTATTCATTCCACTGAGAAAGTGTGTGTCTTTGTTCTCCGGGTCCTGGTTTCTCTCCCCCGTCATGTAAATCAGCCAGGATGGGAGAGTTGAAAGAGAGGAGCATCAGGCCTTCTCTTTTTGAGTCACAATACTCCAACCGAATACACGTTTAAGAGGATAGAATGTACTACAACATACATACATCTACTGTGTACGGAAAAAAGAAAAACGCGTCATTACGACTTAGTATCTTGTAGTTAGGAGATGAATTATCTAGTAATTACGAGAAAGCTATTCATCAGAACACACCATGACGACCCCCACCTGCTACGTGAATGCATTTCCTCATATGGA
This sequence comes from Brotula barbata, assembly GCA_900303265.1. Taxonomy (NCBI): domain Eukaryota; kingdom Metazoa; phylum Chordata; class Actinopteri; order Ophidiiformes; family Ophidiidae; genus Brotula; species Brotula barbata. Next base: position 14,768 of record OMNV01016997.1, read on the forward strand.
AATCACTCTTGGAGTTGTGGGTTGTTCCCCAGAAATGACAAGGATGAGCATTTTCTCCATCGTACTCAGTGTGCATGTTTTTTCATTCCACACTGATGGGAAGCAGCTTTTACGTTTGATGTCACATACTGTAACTGTGTGTCTAGATTTTAGTTTATACCTACGTAGAAATAGATAGTACATCGCCAACATCCTCAGGTGTCTCCACGCTGCTGACAAACTGATAATAATCCCATCATCATGGCTGAGTGACACCGAAATCTCCCAACGTCTCAAACGAGGGAGGAAATAAAAGCAAATGAAATCCGTGAGTGTCATCATGGTGTGTACTGATGAATGGCCTTTCATGAGATAATGGATCTCATTTGTACTTATCGTATTTTTCTCATAATTACGAGATACTAGGTCAAGTGAATGCGATGCCCTGCTGTAACTGTGCTCTGTGTGTTTGACATTATTGCTTTCATTGTCATGTGACTGTGAGTATCAATGTTGACACACTACATTCTGTACTATAGGCTACTGTTGCATGTAAGATGTATTATAAGACATGTTATCATATTAAAATACAGTACAGAACTTGTATACAGATTTGCACACTGCTAAAATGGAGGACATAATATGTTTCAAAACATTATTTACACTACAAGTTTGCAAATTGTGGCTGTTGTGTTACCATTGATCCATCTAGTCGCTGCTGTTTTTGTATCATTTGGATATTCACTATTGTAACAGTAAAAGTATTTGGATTAGAGTCAAATTAATCCAGTATTGCACAATGGAAGCATCAAGTTTCTGGCCCCACAATGAAGCTTGAAGCTATGACCCCTGACCTACAGATGCCAAACCATGTTGGAAAGACTAGGTTGGTTAGTTATTGCACTGTCGTTACACAGTAGGTGAGAGGCCATATTGGTTGGAAGTCATTCATGACATCAAGAACTCTCAAAGTAAAAATTAAAATTAAAATTAAAATTAAAATTAAAATTAAAATTAAAATTAAAATTAAAATTAAAATTAAAATTAAATAATAACAACAATAATAATAAATAACATTTGTCAGGGCTTATACAGTGCTCAAAAATGTTTTACATGGCCAGGGAGAGGTAAAATTAGCATTAACATACATACATAGCACATACATTATGTATGGATAAAGAGAAAATAATATTTTTAAAAAGTAACAAAATATAATAAGGATAAAATAATATAAAAAGTACAATATAAAATAATAATAGCAGTGGGAAAGCAGAGGGAGTCAGATATTATAGGCCTTTTTTAAATGAGCGGAGTTTGAGTGAAGGGAGTCTGAGTGTCTGCTGTGTGAGGGGAGGGACATCCAGAATATAATAGCAGACTTTCTATATTCTATATTTCTACTTTACAGCTTTCCCTTCCCTCGACCTGCATTCTCCCCCTCCTCTCGTCTTCTCTCTCCTGCTCTCCAGCTCTCTGGACATTTCTTCACGTTCGCTTAATGTCAAATCTCACCCAGTCTTTACTGAAATCCTGCATCCCTTTTATTTATAACCATTTTCCACCAGCATGCACATCCAGAGATCCTGATTTTTGATCCTGCTGTTGTAAATCTGTCACATTTTACAGATGTGTCGGTGTCCTGATGGAAAAGAAAAGAAATCCCTGTGTTGAGTCTGTAAATAACAATTTTAAATATAAATGAGAAGGCGCTTTATAGGAAACGGTGGCTGAAAAATGGCCGTGCATCCAGTAGTGATGACAGGCTACCAGAGGAGGATAATAAATACATTTATTTATGATTTTTTGAGTATCTATGCCTCTGGTATAATTCAGTTTGGTATGTAACCTTTGAAGAAATGTACAGAAGAATACAAAAATCTCAGCGTGTTACTGTGATGGATCATTTAAAAAATTCCTTTATCTGCCACTGGATTGACAAAAATTTAAAAAAAGAATATTCTTCCCTTTACACCAAGTTTTGTGTAATCAAAACCGACTGAACCTACCAGAGGTTATGTAATGAAGCATCACATGACCAACATCTCTGATTTGATTTTGTGCACTCCTGCAACCTTTTGATGACCCAAAATGCTTAATAGATGTAAAACAGTGTAAAAATGCTGAAATGTGATTGGGAACGTTTAACTCTGTTATTCATTGTTATGGTTTAAATGGTTTGAACTAATAAACAGAATTGAAGTTTTCCTCCATTTTGTGCCTTAACTTCGTGTGCTAACCTCAAACCAGCTAGCACGTAGCATGACTAAAAACAGAATTTTTGGATTTTCATCATGTTATGCTTTTGTTAAATTTGAATGAGAGATAATAATGAATGTAAAATGCTGTTGTCATGTTGCCATGACAACTCGACTCACTGTCCAGTTATGACAATTTTGGATTTCTCCACAATAGTCTCATCTCCGATGTCATTATGTTTACATTTCATGATCGTTCTAAGGAAAGGAGACTGGTGTACAACAAGATAAAGGTGAAGATAAGCTAAGAGTAATAATGTACCACGTGACACAGTGTCCTTGCTGTGCTGTTGTTGCCTTTCTTCAATAATAATAATAACAGTGTTTTGCAGTAAGAGTAATAGTACTGAGTCGAGACGGAAATACCTTTAATCCACACGTCTGTTAAAGACAGGATTGAGCGCTGTTCATTCACGCAATCCTGTCCTTTAAGAACGGACTTACAGCTTAAGTCCATCAGGAGCTCACCTGCCCATGCCAGACGCTCACACACACCGCAGAGCTCCGTTCCTCTCCTAACTCCTGTTAGCTCCTTATTCTGCGTGTGACAAAGTGTTTAAATCTCAGGCTGATTGATGAGCTTGAGCAGGATATTAACCTTGGGTCAAACATGAACACATCAGCCAGGCTGCAGTGTTCTTATCACCATAAAAATACCATGCTGTGATAAACGATGAAACCAAATAAAGACGACATTTATAATGTGATTTTTGCAGGATGATGTCATCTGAAGAGTTGTAAAGAATCCATTAATGGGCCTGTCACAGTTCATTTCAAACAGATTTTAGGCTGGCGGTGCAGCATTCTGATAAGACTCCAGTGTCTTCCTTGTCACTGTCCTCTGTCGGGAGGACAGACAGAGGGACTGCATGGATTGGACTCACTGGCTGCAGGAAGGATTAAACCTCCGACCGGTCAACTACCTTGGGCCCCTAAGCATTTAAAAACATATCATCCATGGCCAGAGGATGGTATTCCCGGTTGGATCACCAATCCCAATCTAATCCATCATGTTCCATCTAGGAATGGACAGATTGTAATCCCATATAATCCATGCGATGCGTATAAACTTGCATCTCCACGGCCTGGTTTATCTCTAATTCCATCGCGGGCTGTGATTTATCTGAAGACTCTATGTACGCCCACGCTTTTCTTACGTAAGTCTCCAGTGAATTAAAAAAAATAAAAAAAATAATCTGATTCTTGATTATTAATACTTGCATGATTTTGAATGCATTTTTTGATTTAAAAGCCCAGGCAGACATTAAAGAAGACACTTATAAAGGTTGCGTTCAATCTCCAAGAGTTTATTGTGTCATTTTATTGATTTACTTCATATATTTTTCCTTTGTTTCCTTTATATTGATAATCTTATACTCCAGATCCCAAATTAATTATTCCCCCCTTTCTTCTCGCAAGTCTTTTTTGCTGAAGTCGTGCATTCACAATCTCCCTTTATACCAGTTTAGAACATCTCCCTTAAAGTAAAAAATAAATTTAATTTGATTTATTTTCTCGGAATGAGGCTTTTATTCATTTCTAATTATCTGATCTGAAAAACCCAAAATTAAAGTTTTCTCAATTCTTAGACACACTCCAAAGTCATTATATTTTCACAGATTTTTAAGATAGCAACATATATATCCTTTACCAATGAGGCAATCCCACAATGCAATATGATGAGGATCGTTTAAAGACAGAGGACAGAGTTGATAGAGCTTTTCAATCATTTCTATAAGTTACAAATAATGGTTTATCCACTTATCTCTGTTGTATTTATGTCATATGGCCTTTTATGGTATGTTGAAGGTATTCACAGATTGATGATACAGACAGAAAACAAGGCAGCTCAGTACGTATTCTTCTTCTGTCGTATGTCCTTAGACCTCCAGCTCCGTTGCAGCAAGCCAGTCCAATGTGTCATTGTCTAAGTCTATTAAGCCACGGTCACCATTTGGTGGCCTGTATATAGGGCAGCTGGTCATCACATGCTCCAGAGTCTGTGATCGGTCTCCACATTTGCAGTGGGCACTATCTGAGAGACCCCACTTCTGCATTGCTGCACCGAAACGTCCCACGCCTGTCCTCAGGCGATTGAGGGTTGTCCACTCCCTACGGGGGAGGTGCTGGCCAGGAACATCAGTCGGGTCCTCAATGAATTGATGCAGCCTAGATGGTTCTGCTGCCTTCCACTGGTCCCTCCATCTTGCCTCCACCCAGGAAGCCTTGGAAGTGTCAGCTGGTGTTGTGCGGAGCAGTTCCTGGGCGTGTGTGGCAAAGGGGTGTCGGGACTTCAGGCGTGCGTGCTGTGGAGTCTCCGTGACAACCTTATGGAGAAGATGGGATTCGCTCATCTGTGCCTTCGAGCAAGGGCCAGCGTGGCTGCTTCTCGTCTGACCTCTGCCGGAGCGATTCCAGCGAGGACAGGCAGATGGTTGGTTGGAGTGGCACGTAGGCATCCGGAGACAGTCCGTAGGGCTGTGTTGAGGGCAGCGTCCAGCTTTTTAACATGAGGGCTACGGCTCCAGACTGGGGCACAGTACTCAGCAGTGGGAAATACCAAAGCCTCGGTGGAGATGCGCAGGGTC
>OMNV01017000.1:0-10616 GCA_900303265.1 Brotula barbata
CTTTTTCTCTCTCCGTGAACCCTATCCATCTAGTCTCTCCAGGCCAGCAGCTAAAGGGGCCTCCTCTTAGTGACACACACACACACACACACACACACACACAATAATCATTGCTGTGAGCAGCTCAGGGGCTCATTAAGAAACAGCGGAGAAGGAAAACTAACAGAGATATGTAGAGAGAAATGGAGGGAATTAGGGAGTGCCATCAGATCACTTTCTCCTCTCCTTGTGATTGGGGTTGTGGGGTTGCCGTGGGCGACCTGGGGGGGAATGTGATGCCTGTTAAGGAGAAGTTCCTGGGAATGAAGCTTGAATGCTGCGCTGGGAGCGAGAATCGAGTCACTAATCTGTCTGTTCCTCGGAGGGGCAACTCTTCCTGGCACTGAGACACATTCTGTTACGACGGACACACACACACACACACACACACAGTATAAGTTACGCTCCCAGCCAGACATCGCATGAGCCTCTGGGGAGACAGAGAAAGAGGAAGGAAAAGAAAAGGTTTAAAAGGAAAGGCTTGGACAGATTGAAACGGAAGATGACAAAAATCCTGACGGGGGAGGGCGTGAAAAAGAAATCAGGGGAACATGTAGGGGTGTCAGGAAAGAGGAGGAAGAGGGACCAGGTGGGACAAGGTCTTTGATCTGAACACGGGAATGTGAAGAAAGTGTGGAACCAAAGTGATGAGTGATGAGACAGAGAGGGGACAGAGGAGGACAGAAATGAGAGTTGGGGTGAGCGTAGGCCAAAGAGTGAGCCGGACGTCATGATTGGTGATGATAGCATGGTGTGTGTGTGTGTGTGTGTGTGTGTGTGTGTGTGTGTGTTAATGTAAGATGTGGGAGAGAGCATTTTCTGAGAGTAAGGGGTGAAGTATGTGGGGTGAGCGGGGTTTGGATCAGTATTCTTGAGGGAGTGTGGAGGATCCTTGGAGTCCTGGCACCTTATGGCATGGCCTGCAGTCAAACAGATGCTGCAGGCCTTGCCAGCCTTGAGCAGGGCACAGTTGAGACCATTTAGGAGCAAGAGAGGGACGTGCTTTGTCTTACCGAGCAAGCAGTGTGTGTGTGTGTGTGTGTGTGTGTGTGTACCTGTCTCTACCCCTCAAAGAAAAAGGAGCGTGAGCTGTTTGCTTAAGTTATGCTAATGCACATCATTTGTCTTCAGAGGGTTTACAGATCATGATGGTTCCCTCGCAGCTTTAGTTTCTTTAGCAGGATCCATTTTATAGTTTACCACATCCAAATAAAGCATTTATCAATCATTTTGATGTAACCGTGGAATCGTATTGTTCTGCTTCCCGACTAAGGGTGGCTACTAGTGACATACCCACTGGAAATATCTTCTGCTTTGTGAAGCTTTTAGTGCATTAAATGGGTAAAGCTACCCACCAGCTACCTCAACAGTTGGCGGCAGCTGTTTGAAATGAAAAAGCGTGAAAGCTGCACAGTACAAAACAACACGCAGACAAAGTTAATCACTGACAGGTGAAGAAGATAAATACCAAGATCCCTGGGGAGAAGGTGTAGTCTGAAAAAGAGGTAAAGGTGAGTGGACCTCTTTTCAAGTGATATTGTAGTGAATTGTACAAAAAAGAAAATCCTCAACATTCATTCATCTACACCCAAACAATGTCAACGAAAGCATTTTTGTAAGTTGTAGCATTCTGGTGTTCACTTATCTGGTCCATAGACCATGAAGTGGGCCGTTATGGATCAGAGGATTCATGAGAAATGTGGAAAAAACTACATGAAATCCCAAGTTTAGTTAAATACGAATAAGTTTCCTACAACATTTTAGAGAATGTTTTGAACATGTGAGGCTCTGTAAGGAACACATTTGGATCCAGACGATGCATTTAATTTTATTGTGTTAATTGTGTGCATGACCTCCACGTTTGTGTTGTTGATGAAATTAAAAACATGGATCATAGTGGTGACGGTAACCACCGTCAAATGATGAAAATAGATTTAAGTAAACTTACTCCAATAAACTAACCATGTTTACACTACAGGGTGGGCATAACCAGTGTGGAAATAAGAATTCATACTTTTTTTTTTCAGATCAGATTTGCTTTGTCTTAGATTGGATACATATCCAAATTGCGACCATGCATCATCGGTGAAAATGGTCAGATCTCATTTTTTGATGCACGTGCACGTCCGTGAGCAGGCGTTGATCCCTGACATCATGATTCAGTGTTAGCATTTACAGGAAAATGGAGGAACGGGCGACAGCAGCAATGGAAGAGAACAGCCAGTCCAACGCCTATTTAGCTTTTGGGGAGACGCCTCAATTCAATCCACACTCGAAGGAAGTCGCAGTAGTACAGTGTTTGAACCGATAGCTCACGCAAATATGATAGGTGGTTGTTTTGTGAACATGCATTAAGGTTCGGGGAAGGTGTGTGTTCATCAGAATGGCAAATATGAGTCATTTCCAAGGATAAATGTGAACATTCGTGAGAAAAAAGGAAAATCAGACTTGAGCGTTTCACTTTGTTATGTGAGTGTAGCCTTGGTCAGCATCAGCCAACTACGGCAGAGTGGTGTATAGCAGAAATGTCTATAAATATAGTACCCTATGTACATACTGGTAACCACCATACCACCATAACAATAACCTGTTGAGAGGTGGTTACTAGGGTGGTAAGACGGGGTGATTATAGATGTTACTAGGTCATAAGAGTGATTACGATGGTGTAAGAAAGTGTTACTATAATAAGGCAGATAAATATAATAGAGGCAGATAATCAGTATTGATGGCGTGTAACCATGGTGACTGCCTTTCTACGCTGACACTTAATGATTTGTTATGGCTGTGATTAAGAAAGGTAGATGCGTTAGAAAGCGTCGTCCTCAGTATTTGAACTTGAGAATCCGTGCTCGTAGCTTGCAAAACTGATTCTGGTGGGTGGCAGCATGAAGTAAGTGGAAGAAGAGCAGAGCCAATTCTCTACCCTGTCGATTCTCTCTCCTCCATCTATTTTTTTCAAGTGTAAGTGATAATATCCTCCCTTTTTCTCCCTCTTACCAGCTTGAGTGATTTGCTAAGGCGGTGTGTTCATGTGCATGTATGCGTACGTGTACGCGTGTGTGTGTCTCACATTAGCCTTTTTCCATTAAAGCAATTTCGCCGCCCATTGTATTCCTGAAGAGGACCTGGGAAGTCACTAATGGTGCCTTGCGTTCACACTTGCGTGCTCGCACACACACATTGCACATGCACTGAGCAGAACATCTCTCTGCGCGTGCTATCATCACCTGTCACCTGATTGCTGTAAAACACACACATTAGCATAGAATGAGACACATTATCACTCCTGATTATGGGACGCTAAGAGGTTTCACAGAAAAAAAGACCTCGCACCTTTCCTCCACAATGCCTGCTGCTAGTGAGATAAATGCATGTTGTCCAACATCTCTGATGATACCCGAAACAGCCTGAAGATTCTGCTGATGGATTTAATGGCCTCTTGTTGTCCATGTTTATAACTGCTCCGATTTGTCTGTCAATACTCATTTTTAAATTTGCCAGTGTTGTGATCCTGCCGGCCCCATAAAAACATATACTTTTCATGTTCCCGGGTGCTGCTTTGAAAGCACGGCAAAAATTTCCTTTGAGTGGAATCGGCAGTGATTTCAATAGCTTATTACTTATTTTAGTGGGATCAAATCTGAGCAGGAACAGAAGAGACAGACAGACACAAACACAACACATTTCCAGTGCGAGAGGTGGCAGTGCAAGGTCAGCAGGTGGCCTCCTCTTCCCTGTCTTAATGAGTACAGGAAGTGTCAGCCATGTACAGCGGAGGCAGAGGACACTTGTTTTGGTCTAAGGTCATCCCGGTCTGTATTTTTCACTGTTTTCTTAAGTCCGGGGTCCCAAGTGAGGTCTTGTCCCTCTCTGAAAGGCTCATTTAACAGGCGAAGGAGGAACTGGAGGAAGGAGGGAAGATGCTGTCATTCGTGAGCATTAACTATTTTCCGCCTTTCCTGTATTTTTACCCAGCTGAATGGAAAAAGGGGAGGGAATGTCTGGATCCCCATATAGTCCATATAGTCCGGCGGGGTCACGAGGTGATGGGTGGAAGACAGAGAAGTCTCAGATAAGAGCATCTCTGTTTGGACGTGTCCTTCAAAATGTCATACTTTCTTTGTATGAACTTTATCCAACAATCCAGCACTGAACAGGAAGTTGAAGATTTAAAGAGTTATGACTTTGACATTTTGAGTCAAACCTGAATAATTAAAAAGGGAAACAGAGCCGCGGAAAGAGAGACATATCATTTAAGTGAGTAATTTCAGGATTTCCTTGGCACTAAGTGGCTTCATATGCCCACCTGTCACCAAGCACACGCACGTGAGCACTCACACGCAGACACACAAATGCAAGAGAGAGGGAGAGAGAGGTCTGTGATAATGACATAATTGTCCCAGAGCACACAGCCATGCAAATAGGGAAGATAGCTTGTGTTGCCATCCGTAGGTCTTTGCCATCTATTTCCATTATTCTAATGCACTGCTACTGATGACCTGTTCTCACACAATTAACAGTCTCTGAGAGGGAGAGAGAGAGAGAGAGAGGGAGAGAGAGAGGGAGACATAACCTCGTCTTTTGGCCTTAAAAAACAGAGCAGCAACAGCAGTGATCCATCGTGTGATAACATGAGGTCCTCTCATTTTAATTTGATTTTTGCCATTTTTTCTTCCATCCCTGGAGGTTTCGACGAAGGCCGTTTGCCAATAAATAGACCTCAAATTTCTCTCCAAATTAATAGTTACATTCTTTACCTGTCTGTCCATTTTGTATTTCTTGTCTCCTCCCCTCTCTCTTCGTGTGTGTGTGCGTGTGTGTGAGAAAGAGAGCGTGTGAGAGAGATCTTGGGAGAATGGGCCGTTGATTCTGCTTGGCTCCTTGGCTCCTCATCTCATGGTCTTGGCCCAGGTCTGATCCCTGTGATTGGATCGGGGGGCTTTTGTGATGGCTGATGGGACAGATTTAAGCCAAGTGGCACACACTGAGCACGCTCCATAGCGGGCAGATGGACGGGAAGTGAAAGAGCTGTGATTTCTCATTGTGTCCCACCATCTTTTGGGGTGTGTGTGATACCCCCAGAGCACATCTTCCTTCCAAGAGCTCTATTCTCCAATCAGTGGCCACCGCTTCCTGGGTCCAAAGACACGCCTCTCCAAGATTTTGTCTCTGTATCATACCACAACTGGATGGTAAGTGGCTTAGAGAAGAATACGAGAGGGCAAGGTATCGCAGCTCGTTCCTTGATGAAAGCTTTGACTAAGATGAGCGGTACGGGGACTATTTTCATATTATTTCAAGAGAGTAACTTCACTTGGCAAATATTCCTAATGACCCACAATCAAAAGCATTTGCAGTGGCGTGCTATCATCTGGATCACTGCGCCTGCAGTTGTGTCCTGCTGTTGACAATAAGCCCCGTACCCTTGAGAGATTGGAGAGGTAAACAGATGCCCGAAATGTCTTTTTAAACGTAATCTAAAAGCGATTGAAAGGATATAAATGGGTTAAATGACTGATGTGGTAAAAGATCACAGAGATCATATTTAACTGTTTCACCTTTAGAGCCACCCCGTGTGCCCAACCAGTTTAACCCCAGCGGGATTTACACCACAAGTGTTTTTCAAACTGCTTTTCACTGCATACATACCAAAACACATGAGTTTGTTTGGGTGAGCACGCCGATTACGACAGATTACTTACACTCACGTATAAACAGGAATTAATTTCCGATAAGACCTGCTTAATAACTAAAAAAATCATTAGGCCAAGAGGAACACTGCTCAAACGCCGAGTCCAACCATTACGAGTTAAATAGGAGTAAATGCCCCAGCCCCACCTTTCTCCAATCTCTCCACCCGCTCCCAAATCTAGCACCCTCAACGGTCGGTCACAGTACTTCACATGAGGACGAGAGATTTGCGGGTTTATTATGATGGGGAAAAATTGTGTGAGAGGTTTTCAGGTCCCCAAATCCTTACAGGACCAAGTTCTGGCCAGTGCAGTGTAGATGAAATCCTTTCCATCCTCATTCTAGGCCTCGTTTAAACAGAAATGTCTTCTGCCGGATCTGAGCGATGAGAGCGACAGAGCGACCAAAGGAAAACCAGGAGTAACACGGCATCCCAACTGCTCTCTGTATCAGGGCTGAGTGATCTGCTTAGGAGGGCCATGGCAGGCCTGGGCACCAGAAGCCAGATAGATGCCTGAGCAGGCTGGCTGAGGACCAGACACCGCTTTAAATCTGCCACTATGGCTAATCTCTAATCTGGAGATTTACTCTGTCTGTTCCCCACTCTGTTTCTCTTTCTCTCTCTTCTCCCTTTCCTCCACGTTCATAAATGGAGCAATCTGTGAATGTTTAAAAAAAAAATGCATTCATCCTCAACATGCGTTATTAAAGACTGTCTAATTCCCTGCACATCCCTCTGCTACCATACACACACGAGTACACACACAACATTCTAAATTTTTGCAGATGGTCACATAATGCACAATCAGCCAAACAAGACGGCTGATTTTAGGTTGGAGTGTTGGACTGTCTCTCCTTTGGAGGGCATCCTTGGTGGATGTACAAGCAGAAACCATAAGATGGTAGCCAACACCAGTTACAGTCCTGAATTCTTACCTGGATCAAGGCCTAGTGGAGGAAAGAGACCTGACCCCTCCTTGAAACAAACTTAGAGGACACAAATGTGTGACTAACTCACCTTCAGGTTCAGATTGGTTGCTATCAGGGACGGCGTCTAACGTTGGCCGTCCCTAAACTTACTGATGGCTGTCGTACCATGCACCGTACTCCTCACGCTGAGGGGGCTCTCACATAGGACGCGGTGTGCACTGCCCTCGCCTTTAGGTTTGAGCACAGCCAACAAGCACAGCAGGTAGGTCCGCACAAAATGTGGGCAGGGCTTAGAAATGGAGACCGAGTCGACACGCCCCCATCGTTTTGGTAAGCGTGCGAGACGTATCTGTTCCGTGTTTAAAAGAAAGCGGCGAGCAGCGAGAGTGAAGAGTCTCTGGGTTTATAAGACCCTCAGGTCCAGAAAGTCCAGAGGATTCAGGCTAGTGAGGGAGCTGCTAGATAGCCAGCCAGCAGATAATGGTACATTCCAGAAAACTCGGAACTCTAAAATTTCTTATAAATGTGCTGTGGGACAGCCTTTGAAGTTGAAGTTCCGACTCCAGGAACTCAGGCGGGTTTCATGGAGCCCAAACTCAGTGACAGCCAGGTTCTCTGACGTCAAACATGACAGGTTCAAGGTTCAAGGTTTCTTCTTTCCTCTTTGAAGGTCAGGCGACCATAAATCAGTGAATAAATGTGAAATGGTGACAGAAACACACCAAATGTCTTTTTAAAAACAATAAAAACAGCACAATTTATTGTAAGGTTTAGATTTTTTGGTTCAATCAAAATGTATTTTTGTATTTTTCTAATTTTAAATTTACAAAATATACATATTTGGACGATGCATCTTGTTGTATCTTGTATCTCACTCCTTGTTTATTTTGATACAACCCTGCTGATTCTTTGCAATTGTTCCATTTTCAAATTCTTGGTCTCATAATGAGGATGTGTTTGTTTATTGGCTTCCTAATTTCTCTACCCGCAAGCTTTTCCTCTCAAAAGCGCCCAACACATGGTGGTCTTGAAACTTGCATGATGAAGACATGATGTGTCATAATAATTAGTATGGTGGACAAAGGAGCTGCTGTTCAACATGGAAATTTATGCAGCCCCCAGCATTTTAATATGAAGCTACATTCTAGCACTTTCTTTTTTTACCCTCCAACTGCGTTCAATTCATCTTTGTCGCCCTTCCGTCGACAACAGGCGAATGTTCACTGACACTACTGTGGCACAGGTCAAGAGAAGAAGGGTTCCTCCTAATGTGCATCTTTCTCTGTGCTCTCCTCTTCGCCACCGCCAAAAAACAATGCATCCCTCCTCCCTCATTCCCACTCCCCCATACTTAGGCCCTCGCAGCAATTATGCCCAATCACAGGGCCTCAATGGGAAGCAACCAGGGCTTGTTTGTGCCTCTGTGGTCATTAAGAGGGGGGCGAAGAAAGGAATTAATGACTTAATTGAGGAGGAGAGAAAAGGGGGAAATCACACAGACTCTGGGAGCGGTGGGGAACGCATGAATGGGGTGCCTGGAACGCTCCTGGAGCAGGGGATTGTGGGATTGCTGAAGTGTGTCAAGATTTTGGTCATCCTCCAGAGCAGATGGCGGCTTGTCGTTCGCATACCATCTATTCTCCTCTTTGTCAACCCAGAACGGCTTCTTTTGTTGCTCCCATTGCTTTGCTGTAAAAGTTCATGGGTGCTGGGGAAAAAAGAACAACACAGCAAAACTGAAACATTGGTCCAGTCTCAAAGTCTCTCTCTCTCTCTCTCTCACTGGCTCTTTTCCTCCCTCGCTCTCTCTGCCCTTCGAAAGTTTTGACCAAATCAGAAAGGATGCTATGTCTCCGTTGTTGGTGTGCGTCTGAAGCCAGGTTGGCTTGGCACATTTCTATTCATTCCTCTCTAATGTGGCAGGGTCCCACCATTGCCAAGCCTCGACGCTCCTGCTCCACCGACTCCTGATTACTGTGGATAAACAAGCAGGAGGAGATCCCCCTCCGCTCCTCCATCCGCACCAACTGAGACTTGAGAGATACGCTACCTCCAGGAAATTCTGGCTCTGGTCGCTCTTGCAATTTCTCTTTCCATCCAAGATTTCAGGCCGAGTAAGTAATCAGGAGGAAACTGGAAAACAGCCGTCTGACTATTCAGCGGCGTGCACGGCGCTGAAAAGTTGCCCCTTCGATTGTTGCCGAGGACAAGCTAAACGGGGAAGGAGTGTTAAACTCAAGGTCTCCGGAGCCGATAAGACCAAAGCGGTGGCGCTTTAAACAGTTTCTTTTTTCTCTTTACGCTTTCATGTGACCTGATTCCTGGAAGCACTGCTTCTGTAAACATTGAGTGAGGAAAAACAAGCCAGGCTTATTTGAAAAATGGCTAGTACCTTTCCAGGATTGAATAATTAATGTATGCTAATGCCAGCAATGTATTAGTTATTCAAATGTGATCCTTTTAGACAACAGCACTGTTTACCCCCTATTACTCCCTCTGATCGGCCACTCCAAAAGGGGAGCGCATGAAAGAGAAGAAAGCAAAGGAAGAGAGGAGGAATGAGTGTATGTGACACAAGCAGACACCAGCCGACACAACAAAGAAACACAGTCAGATTAGCATGACAGAGAATACGAGCGCTTTACACAGTCATACACGGCGTGATCTGCAGCCATAACCCTCCGTGCCCCGATGCAATATGCATCTCCTCTACCTCCTCCTTCCTTGTTTCTCCTTTCATGTCCTCTCGCCGTTATTCCTGTTTTTCACATTTTCTCCTCTCTCTGTAGTCTTTTCTGTGGATGCTCCGTGCACCTCTCCGCTCCTTCTCTTTCCCACCCCTCTGCTCTTTCTCAGTAGACGTCTGAAGGGCCCTTCAGCGCAGAGGAGATGGGCACTAGTCTTACTCAGGGCAGGGGCCACATTGGGAGGGTTACAGGAGCAGAGGCGAGGGCCCTCTGTCTGGAGGATGGGAGGATGGAAGGATGATTGGGATGGCTATGTGTCTGAATGTTGGAGGAGAAGGGCCTCCCATTGATAGATTAAGGACCAGGTTGGCTGTACTTGAGAAGCATGGCTTGAGGTGAGACTCGAGAGCCAGGTCACACATTAGCATTTGTTTTGTTTTCGCCTCGGATGTCCCAGATTCTGTTTCTCACTTGTGTCACTCACAAACCGTGGGGATGAAGTGGAGGATAAGCCCACCTTCTCCTTTTTCTTCCCACCGATTCGAGCTAAATAAGACGGCATTTTACACAATCACAGAGGCAACAACAAAACAAAACCAAACGGACTCAACCAAAACACCATACTTCCAACAGGACAGCCTGGTGGGAGATAAAATTGGTCATTTCTTCCATTAATTGAATTGACGACGGGCAAACAATCTCTGCTGTAGCGCCTCACAGTCCAGCCTGACATGGTAGACGTCTGGAGGGCAGAGGAGATGGGCACTGATCTTACTCCGGACAGGGCCATATTGGGAGGGTCGATATATGTGAACACTGCTGGCCCGCATTGGCAGTTGACCCACGGGTCCCTGCTGAGACAGGAAGCACCCTCTGTGCACAACTACTGGCTGGACGTGGGGCAGAAAATATTCTAGTCCCACTGAAGATTATGCATTTGAGGCTTTGTTGGTTGGTCTGGATCCGGTCCTTGGTCCTGACTTTCAGCAGCCACTGTATACATCATGTTAGACTGTGGTGAGCCATGGATGGTAGATTTGGGGATAAAGTGATAGTTTCCATCACAGGAGTGAACAGATGACCGTAGTCCATTTTTGTACGATGGCCACCATATTTTTATTGTCAGTATCATGTTGCAGTATAATGTAAGTACCATGATTTTTTTTATAAAGGGGCTCTGGTCAAGTTTTGCGCTATTTTGTTTTGTTTGTAATGAATTTTTTTTTTTTAAATATTGGTAAGAATGAGACATGATCGTGTGGCCGGGGT